>PVJL010003326.1:0-161212 GCA_004026885.1 Lyroderma lyra
GGGGGGTGTACCAGTGCCACCGTGGCCGTGGGGGGGTGTACCCCTGCCACCGTGGCCGTGGGGGGGTGTACCCCTGCCACCGTGGCCGTGGGGGGGTGTACCAGTGCCACCGTGGCCGTGGGGGGGTGTACCCCTGCCACCGTGGCCGTGGGGGGGTGTACCCCTGCCACCGTGGCCGTGGGGGGCTGTACCCCTGCCACCGTGGTCATGGCACTTTTCGGCGGCCCAAGTGCGCGGCGGGGAGTGCCAGGCCCCTTGCAGTACTCTTAGGGAGTTAAGGGAAATGCCCAGACGTGGCCGGGCAATAACTCTTGAGTTGACAGTCAGTTCTCAGTGACCAAGCTCCTAGGATGACAGAAACTGTGTTAAGGCTAGGTCACTTGAGACTGACCTCTGCCTAAGTAATTAAACTCGGTTGTCTGCCTGCTGGGTGCCAGGCTGCCTGTGGGTGCTCACATCCTCGATGGCAGAGGAGGCAGCTCCGGGGCTGGGTGTCCTAAGGGGCCGGGTGCTGCCACGGAAAGCAGACCAGCGGGCGAGGGTAGCTCCCAGCTCCGTGGGGGTTTCAGAAAGCTCCCTGGAGGGGACTATGAACCTGGGTAAAGCCTCAGAAATGGACTCAGCTTGCTGGGCAGAGCTGCGGGGAGGAGAGCACCGCATGCTGAAGGCCAAGTGCACACAAAGGCCCGGAGGCGCTCACTGGGGTTCAGCGAACCGACTGCCAGCTTGTCCAAAGTGACCCCCAGTTATGCCGCTCTTCTTCCCCTCTCTTACTTTTACAGCTAAAACTCTATCCCTCTTCCTTCTTTTGGTTTTATTTATTTATTTATGGTTAGACTTATTGGGGTGACGTGGGTTAACGAGAATCACGTCGGTCCCAGGTGTACAATCTGCAGGGCATCGTCTGTGTGATGCGTGGTGTGTGCACCACCCAGGGTCAGCTCCCTTTCCAGCACTGGGTCCCTGGGCCCCCCTCCCTCCACTCCCACCCCCTTTCTTCTCAGTGTCTTACTTTGAAGGTTAGAAAGACTGAGTGTTGTTTTGATTGCTTCTTACATGATTGCTTTAACCCCCCACTTCTCCTTAGGGCATGAGTGGGGAAAAATCATGTATCGGGGGGTGCCCAAAATAAAGTCCCAGAGATGAATATTTTACTGCACTGTAAGGACACAGGGCAGCTCAGGGAACGTTGGGCAGGACCTCAGCGGGGTTGTCTGCTTTTACTGTCCATATAGCAAAACACACAGACTTGGGGGACTCCTAAGTTTACCTATCACAGGTCCAGCCCCCCAGAAGGACGCTCTGTGGTCCCAAGCTCGTGGAGTAAAAGCTGTAGCTGAGAGTAGATGGGCGAGGGGTGGGGATGCGAGGGGACCCCTGAGCTGGCCGGCAACCTAAGAAGTGACCCGCACAGGAGTGAACGCATCCGATTTGAGCTAGGTGAGCCCGAGTGGTGCTGGTTCCTCTGGAGTCAGGCTGGACTGGGCTGTGAGAAACAGAAGCCCACCTCTGGCCTCCCCTCCTGGCCTTTCTCTTCCTTTCGCTGCCCACTCCCCTGCCACAGGTCTTCCGGGCAGCACTGGATGCCTCCTCCGTCCACGAGAATAATAATAATGTGGGCACTTGTCATGTCTCACCGGAGTGCAGTGGCCCTCAGCACTAGGGACAAACACTGAGCACCCTGATAATGGGCCACAATCGCTGACCAAAGCTTCCTGAGAGCGGGGACGCCCCTGCTGCGGGGCCCTGGCCAGGGCAGGACTCAGTCAGTCCACGGAAAGGGGAGGCCGGGAGCGGAGAGGGAAGGGGGAAGGGCGGACAGGGGCAGGGACACTGAGACCCCCATCACCCAACACAACAATGGATTCCGAGCTCTGACCCCGAGAAGGCTGTGGCTGCAGGAGAATGACGATGACTCTCAGGAAGGACACCGATGTATGGTCCTGCCTGAGGCCCTGGCCCACTCTCCCTGCTGCCCCGGACCTCAGCTCGGAGCTGGGGCTGCGCCCTCCGCGGTCCCAGCGGGCTGTGGTCTCGCCTGCCCACCGCCGGGGGCTGGGGACCAGCAGCAGGCTCGCTGTATGCCGAGTTGAACGTGGGGTCAGCGGGTAGATCGGCCAGGACTGCCCCGTGCAGGGACGGGGACCAGGGCTGGAGGATGGTCAGAGGCCAGGGGCGGGTGGGACAGCGGAGGGGACTGCTTGTTCTCATCAGGATGTGGTAACTATAGCCACCACGTGTCCACCTTTATGCAGGACCCCAAGGGCCAGGCGGCTGACTGCTCACAAGGGACTGAATGGGATGCAGGCCCTGGAGGAGTTCGGACCGCTGTGCCCGGGGGCGTGGACGGGGTTCTCGGGGGCGGACAGGGGACCCGGGGGCGTGGACGGGTTTCTCGGGGCGGACAGGGGACCCGGGGGCGTGGACGGGTTTCTCGAGGCGGACAGGGGACCCGGGGGCGTGGACGGGTTTCTCGAGGCGGACAGGGGACCCGGGGGCGTGGACGGGTTTCTCGGGGGCGGACAGGGGAGCGTCCAGCTGCAGGGGGTGCGAACACAGCCGCGACCGGAGAAGGTGTGAGCTGGGCTCCTGGGACGCACGCAAACGGGGATGTTCGCAGGGCGGGGAGAGGCGGGCCCCGTGCTAGACGGGGGTCCCCCTGTGGAGGGTCTTCCACGACAGATCGGGGACTTGGGGCTGTGCCGGAACCCAACAGGAATTAAAGTTTGGGACCAGACGAGTGCACTGGGAAGCGCTGGGAGGTACGGACGACACGGAGGAGACAGCGTGGCCGCAAGGACACCAGACGTCAGGAGGGGGCGAGCTGGGGTGCGGGTGGCGGGGGCGGACGGGGCGGAGCACTGGGGGGACAGCTCCTGCCGAGGCACCTGTCTCCTGCGAACACGCAGAGGCACTTAGGAGGCGGGAGAACGAATAACCTCTGCACGCCCCCCTTCTCTGCTGTCAAGTCCAGGGGGCCCTCCCCCCTCCCCGCCTCCCTCCCCTCATCCCGTTCTGGCCCGTGGGTGCTCTAAGGACAGACAGAGTGGGTTTGGGGGTGCGGGGGGGTGGTATTTCTGTCCGCAGTCACACAGCCTGAGCCCCTGGGCGGGAGGGCACGTGTCGCGGGGCGAGCGGGGCCACATGTCATCCCCCATCCCCCACTCCAGCCGTGGCCCGCACGAGGTCCTGCTGTCGCGATGGGGCCAAGACGTCAGCTGTTGGCAGAGGTGGGGGAGAAGCGCTCACACGGGCCAAGTGCCACCTTCCTGTAGTGTCTCATGGTTTGCACCGCTAAGCCCCTCCCCCAGCCTGCCCCTCTCTCTGCTCCACGTTCTGTTCGGGGGACACGGCAAACTGTCCAAAACCCTTCCGTGGGGGGATCATTCCGAGCAGTCAGGTAGGGAGTGCCCATTGAATTTTGGGGCGCGGGTCCAACGCCCGGAGGAACTTTGACTAGGAGCCCATTTACTTTGCAGTTGCTAAAAAAACCAACTCGGAAAGGAATGACAGAGAAGCCCGGGTTGGCTGCTTGTGACACTTTTCTTTCTTCTCCCGTGTCCCCTGGGGCTCCAGGCTTGTGCTGACAGGAAAGCTGGATCGAAGTACGCGCTCTGCTCCCAAGAGAAAGGGATAGATTCCTCCCGAGTTGAAGAAATTTTAGTTCCCTCAGGCCCTCCGACGGCCTGGGACATCACCTTCCTGTCGGGCAGAGGCCATCTGCAGTAGAAGTGCCGTAGGGGGCTGGTTACCCCGCGGTTCCCTGGGCCACCCGGCCCACGTGGCAGGCTTTGTGCACGTGTCACCGCAGTTAATCTGTGCGGCGGGGCCGTTTTGAGCCCCATGTCACAGACGAAGAAGCCAAGGCTCGGGGGGCTGCGGTGAAGCGTGAGATGGTGCAGCGGGCTGCCTGTCCCCATTAAGAGGACATGGGGACATTGGTCACCACTTGTCCACATTTACGCCAACCCTGAGGGTCCGGCAGCAGGCCATCCACAGGACTGGATTTGATACTGGACACGCTGCGACCAGTACAGAGAGGGTCACGTCTGCTTGGAGGAATCGGGGCCAGGGTGCTTGGAGGGCCAGGCGGGGTTTCCAACCTGGCGTCGTTGGGGCTGGGCGACACATTCTGATGAGAGCCCTTTCCCTGTGACTAAGGTTTGAGGGACTTTGCACGTCCCTTAAACTCGCAGAACGGAAGCAGGGGCTGGGGGTAAGGAAGAACGTAGTGAGCCGGGAAGGCGGTTAGATATCGGGGGGCGGACGCGCGGGCCGGGCGCCTTCCCAGACGGCCACGGCGGTCACTGCCCCGGACGGCCCTAGCCAAACCCGCTCCCTTCCCCTTTCACGGGAAGAAATTACCCACCACCGAGGAAGCCCGGGTGCGCCCGGCTCCCCCAAGGCCACGGTGGGTTCTCGCAGCCTTCCCTCCTCCCGGGGTCTGTGCCTAAACAAGGACTGGCACAGCCATGGACCCAAAGCGCTGCCCGGTTGCTCGTGCCCTGTGTGCGTTCACCGCACATTTGGGAAACACATCAAAGGTCATCTGCGATCCAAAGTGTTCGTGTCCTGGGTGCTGGGCCTTTGGAGTGGATCTGGGGAATGCCTGCTCAGACGAATGTTGCTGACTCGGCCACCGGGCCGAGATCTCACCCTTCGTGCTCTGGACCAAGGGAAACGCTTTCCCTCAGCGACTCCTGCTCAGCCGCGTGACGGGGTTGCAGCGGGAGCGCTTGGGACACACCCGCAGGCCCCCTCGGAGTCACGGCCCCCAAGGGGGTTCCAGGTGCGCTCACTCCCGGTAGCCAGGGCTAACATGCTTCTGAGCATCTCAGGGGACATTCTAGCACTCAGATCTGGTGTCGCTAAAGTGATTCCGTGATTACAGTCCTTTCTCCCTCACGCCCTGGTCCCTTGAAATGTGACATTAAGGGGTTCATGACATCCAGCTGGCCAGAGCTGCAGTAGTTTCTGCAACATGAGGCAATATTTACTTCTTTTTGAGTGTAAAGATTGACTTTACACCTGAGGGGTATGCCTTTTTGCCCAAATGTTCTTCTGTTCCTCTCTGGCTTCCAAGTAGGAGGTCTCCAGTTGTCTCTGATTATGTCAAGGAGAGGCTCTCTGAGCAGGAAGGGACGCTTGCAAACCAAGTGCTGCAAAAGGAAAAACGGTCAAATGATGGCCAGCTTTCTAACTGCCTAAGAGCCTGTCGCAAGCGCTACATACACAGCTCAGTGTTGCATCACGAGATGCAAAGGAGAGACACCAGAGTTGCGTCTTTTCTGCTGTCAACGGCTTGTATGAAGCCCTCTCTGCATTCTCTGAAAACAGAGGTCTCCTTCTGTCTCTCCCCATCTGTTTCCTTTTGCTTTTGCATTTCCCAGTGCCAGTTCAGGGCCCGGCATGTGGTGGGCTCACCCCCGAAAAGGTCCTCTCTCCCCAACCTGCACTTCTACAGGAGGCTTTTCGGTGACCTCCTGTCACACGGCGGGTACTCCAGAGCTGACCCCCCCGACCCCTGCTGTCTGCCTTTGCTGGGGGGTGGGGGTGGGGGTACCAGTGTTAACAATTTGCCATCACTTTGCTCATCTCCTCAGGGTGAGATGACACATAAGCAAGAAGCACCATTAGCTCCCCCGTCTCCAATGGCAGGATGGAAGCCGTGAGACAGCACGGCCTGCTTTCACCTTGCGTGGTGCTGGGAGGTAGGAGACGTGACATTAATATCTGCTCATAATTCTTCAGTCTGATCCAGGGCTATTTTATTTGTCCTAGTCCTCTCTTTTAAGCATTTTTGATTCACAGCCAAGAACAAGCTTCATCAAAATCCACAAATAAAACCTCCCAAGAAAACCAAAAGGTTAACTAGAGACTATTTCTTCTCTGCATACAACCTGATTTTCTTGAACTCATCCTGACTTTTGAGGATATTGGGGAGATAGATGTTCATTTTCCTGATGGTTCCAATTCATTTGATGTTATCTCACCGTCACCATTTTACTTAAAAGGTTATCAGGAAAGGACAATAAAAATATATTTTTTAGTTTCCGTTTGCCAGCTAGGTATCACTAAACCAAAGCTACCCCTCTAGACGTGATCCGTAAGAAAGACAAACCCCAAACTCATTTCACCAAGTTTCAATCTTTAACCAGATCCAAATAGTAAGCAAGGATGACAGTTGTTGCACAACCAGCTTGACTGCAAAGCAGCTTTGCTCTGGGAGAGGTCAGCAGGTCAGCGGGAGGGTAAGAGAAAAGAAACAGACTGAAAAGAAAGGTTTTCCCACGGCAGCGGGTTTGAAACAAGTTCATTTATAACACTTAACGTTCTTCATTAGAACGTGGAAATCAGTGGCTCCAGGTCTTGGTGTGTCATTTAAGAAAAAAGCATGACTCACTCTGTTTAAATGCCAGTTACCATTAAAAAAAAATTGCTCACAGGATGAGCACATTAGACTCCATACCGCAGGATAATGGGCTAGCTCCAGCCAAGCCAATGAACACACAGCCCCTGACCAACGGTCTTTGTTCTTGGACAAGAAATGGAGAGGAACACCCTCACCTCCTGCAGTGCTGTTAGCAGGAAATCTAAGCCAGTTCGCCGGACTGTTGGACTTCTCCATATGTCCCATCATGTTTTTAATGTTGGTGACTGATAAAGGCTAAATCCAAGGGCACAGTGGAGAAAGAACAGGGCTGGGTGTTCGGTTGAGTGATACAGTATTGTGTCACCAGACATGAAGAAAACACACAAACCCCAGACGCGTTGTCATCTCTATGTGTGTCAAAGAAGTCCAGGGTACACCACTTGTAAGAACTTTCTAAGTCCCCAGTGAATCCCACTGCTTCACTTCCCACTCTGGCCCTGGCCAATTCTATAGGCAGTAGCCACCTGAGTCTATTTAAATTTAACTGAATTAAAAGTAAATAAAAGATTCAGTCACATTAGCCATATTTTAGATACTCAATAACTGTTATGTGGTTAGTGGCTATATCAGAGCGCAGACTTAGAACATTCCTATCAGCTCAGAAAGTTCTAGGGGACAATACGGTGTATATTCCACACACCAGGTGGCAGGGTCACCTTATCCTCAATACTGCTGGCAGAGATTGGTACAGAAAGATCAGGTGACCTATCCCATGACCCATGGCGAGTGAGTCTTATAAAAAGAACTTAAACTGACATCTCTGGAACCCTAACCTGAGTATGCTGTTTGGTTACTTTGTTCTTCTTTGGACCCTAACTGAATGTAAAACTTGACTTAACAGCCTCCAGCTGCAAATCAGCTGACACCTTGGTTGGTTTGAGCTAGAAAGGTCACTTCACAAGATCTCTTAACTGGAATATAGTAGTACTTTAATTTCTAACTAATTAATATACTATTGCTATCACCCTGGAGGCAATCAGCTGGTTTAGAAAGTATTTTCATAATTTCCTTTGTATGTCTGTCTTTAACTATTTTAATTAAATGAGATTTACAGTGTTGTAGTAGACAGAAATTCCATTTTGTTTAGGGCAACATTAAGTCATTTTGTTATTACTCAATGTACCCAAATCGAGTATGAGGGAAGACAGTGCAAATGTCTAGTAGCAGAGAAAATGTAACTTTTATTTTGAATAAATAAAATGCTAAGATTCAGAACTGATCTAGCACAGTGAAAGGTAATACTAGTGGGGATGATAATGGTGATAGCAAACATTTATACAAGAGCTGTCCAGAAAAAATCCAGCCATAAACGCCTCTATTTTTCATGTTACATGGCTGGATATTTCCCAGACAGCCCTCATATAGCTCCTTACTACGTGCTGGGCACGTTCTAAATGCTTTACGTAGTGTATTAATTCTGTATTAATTCACTTAGTCCTCACACCCACCCCACGAAGCACTATTATGCTTCCCAATTTTAGGAATAACAAAACTGAGGCATAGAATTAGGCAGTTTGTGCAAGGTCACAAAGTCAGGTGGAGTGAGGGTCTGGACAAGGGCCATGTGGCTCCAGAGGCTAAGCTCTTAGCCACCAGGTCACACAGCAAAGTCACTAAACACTGAGAAAAATTAGTCCTGTCTTCCTACAATCCACGATCCAGTGCCCTCTGTCATTCTTATCTCTAAACTCAGGGACCATGATCACTTCAAATTAGTATGCACATTTTTCTTTTCTGCATAATCTTTGAGTATCTTTCTTTTCATTCACTAGTATTGTGTTGAAATTACAGTGTCCCTGCACCACAAATATTAACAGTTGATGCCAAAAATGCAGTAGATACTATACCAAACAAAATCAGACAGGGTCGCAGTCCTGGGTCTACTGGACATACTGAAATAAAATAGCCTTCTTTTGCTTCACAGTTATTCTCATATGCTGAGCTATCTGGATGTTTTTTTTTTATTTTAATAATTCCTTTCCAAGTGTGTGCCAAGGGCCCCATATTACACCAAATCAAAGAGTTTATAACTAGATCTATCAAAAACCTATCTTCCCAGAACATAACATCTGGGAAGCTCTCAAAGGGAATTGGGGGAATTGGTGGCTTGCAAGACGTGCTTCTTTTCCAGTAAATTCTGCCTTGAAATAGTACCAGAAACCCGAAATTGACATCGTAAAATTTTCTTCTGAAAACAGCTCTTTAGTGGGAAAAATAAAGGTTTTTCTCAATTTAAGCATTTTTTTTTTTTTTGGTCTTTGGTCGTTCATTCATTCACCTGATAACAAAACTTTCCCAAACCAGTCTAATTCTGTCATTTTACAGGCAGGGAAACTAAAGTCTGCAGAGATGAAGGAGCTGCCCCGGGTCACAGGGCCCAAAGTGGAACCCATGCCTTCTGATTCAGCTCTTCCCACACCTGGTCAAGGGCGAGGGCTCCTGCCCATCTTCCTAAAGCTGATGTTCCCCGACACTGTCACGGCTCTGCCCCTCATACACTGGGTACAGCGGGGTTGTTGTGTCTACAGGATGTCACCGCAGTGAACAATGATCTGGCTATGGGCAGAGAAACATGTTGTGCTGGGACAGTGGCTCATGAAACCAAGTGATCTGAGCACAAATCACTTCTCACCCACAGAGGCCCCAGGACAAGAAAAGAATCTCATTTTTTTCTGTAAACCCGATCCCTCCTCGGAGCCCATGTCAACTTTAAAGAGAAAAAGGGAAAACACAAGCAACAAAACTGAGAGATTTATTTACAAAAGAAACTTCCACGGAGTTCCAGCAGCGTTAGCAGCTGCTTCGGGCCCAAGTGCCAGTTGGTATCAGTACCCGCACACGTGACCCCTGGTGGTTGGGGCCCAAGTGCCCGTATCAGTACCCGCACCCCTGTGACCCCTGGTGTTTAGAAATCATGATCCCAACGCATTGGCCTATCTCAAATGAAGAAAGAACAGTTAAGTTATATCTAGTACACTATGATAAGAAAGTATATTTTTAATAGATTTTACAATGGTTTTCAAGCAGTATTGCAAAAAGGGGTTTCCTGGCCAACCAGAAAACTTTTCCCTGAGCATCCCAACTAATTGAGGTTGTGTTATAACGAGGCTGTTCTTTCTAGACGATCAAGTCAAGCATTAGAGAACCTGCCAAGGAGAAACTAAATCACTCAAAGGAAGAGATCTGTCCTCCTACCTTAAAACATTGATATTAAACGTGAGTGATTTTTCACTCTTAGAAACAAGATATGAAGTCTACACAAGCACACACACAACAGAGAAAACAAATTGTTAATCTCCAGTCTTTCTATGTAATTGTTACCTGCTCTTTGCATCAATGAAATCCTACAACAATCAATTAAGATTGCTTTAGCACAGAACAGATAGGTCAGTGGTTGAGTAAAACAGCAGGACATTTCAATTCTGCTGGAGTGCCTGCTCTCACAACCCAGAAGACGGGATGTTTCAGGGGACATGGTCAAGTCCATCTAAGGGAGGGCTCAGGTTCTACCACCATGTGTGAACTTCCCAAGGGCTAGCTCAGTATGAGAGGTCTGTGTCAAGCAGCAAATGACGTATTTCGGTAGAATAACAGTCAAATTCACTAATTCAGTGATCCCAGTACTCATGTTTCTGTCCCAGCACAACATGTTTCTCTGCCCATAGCCAGATCATTGTTCACTGCGGTGACATCCTGCAGACACAGCAGCCCCGCTGTACCCAGTGTATGAGGGGCAGAGCCGTGACAGTGTCGGGGAACATCAGCTTTAGGAAGATGAAATAAAAAGAAAGGCTCAGCAACAGTAACAACAATAATCAAAAAATGAAAATGCTACTATGATAAGGGACTTGCTTAAAGAAACAAAGGAAACATATTTCTGGTTAGGACCCCCACCGTTACTGAAACGAAATTTTTAAGGAAAAAGAAAGCATTTTTCAGAATATTATAATACATTGCTGAAACCAATGAGTAAGTGGACCCCGCACGGTGACTTCCTTATCCATACGAGAAAGCAGTCTTTTTGACACCTGCTCCATCCCTGTCAGGTCTGCAGCGCATCCGTCAGGGGGCTAAAACCGCGTGTAGGCGTTGCGCTGCTGCTGCTGCAGAGGCTGCTGGGCCTGCTGCTGCTGCAGGCGGATCTGCTGGGAGTACGGGTCCTCCAGGGACTTGACGAATATGGTGGTTCTGGGGCCGGTCTTCCACACGATGCCATTGGCGTCTTTCACTGAAGATTCCACTGTAATGTTGTGTGTTCCAAGGATAGCAAAGTTCAACAGAAACTGAGTACTGAAGTAATCATTATGAGGCTCGACCCTCTGCTCCATCTCATTGGTCATATTGTCAATGGGGATCTGGAATTAAATAAGTGTTAAAGAAAAACAAAAGCTAATGTTTACTGAGGGCTTACTGAGAGCTAGGCCCTGCTAAGTGCTTATTAAATCCATGCAAACAAACAAGAGGCTGGTACTAATATTATCCTTGTTTTATAGATGAGGAAACTTAAGGAGAGAGGTTAAGTAATTTCTACAAGGTCACACAGCCTTAATGTCAGTTTAATTTTAGGCCCAGCTGAAGACTCCGTCAGGGTAGAAATTTTTCCTCCCCCATCTGTGCTTACCCAACCTCCATTCTTTCTTTACTCTGTGAAGAGATATTCTGAAAAAACAGGATGCAAGCACCTGTTTCAGGAGTTTAAAATCTAAGAGACTAAAAAGGAACATGACACTAAGTCCATGAAACTTAGGTTGTTTCCTCCTAGCTAGTCTGATTTTATATTCCTTAATATAGTGACTCCTCCCTCAGTATTAACTTTCAAATTAAATTAGCTTTAGAACTTGTACCTGCTCGCTTAGCAATCAGATACACCGTACGACTCAGATCTGCGGTGTGTTCTTGTATTTCGCTAGGCCCCCGTGCCTCTGTCCTTCAAAGAACAGACTAACCCCTGCTGGGGTTCCCCTACCTGCACCCAGGATGGCAGAGGGACACTTATTCTGAGAATGCATAGGAAAAGACCTTAATGAACGTTTGACCGGATTGCTCTACATTTGTGTATGTTTCTGTCATATAATTTTAATCATATAAATGTGCCCTGAAGCTCTGTCCCAGTCAAGCAGTGATCATGACTCTTCCAGAGCCATTTACCTGTAGCATTAAGGAAATGAAGTCACCAACTAATTCAAGACTGTGGAATTATTTGTGGGTCTTTTGTTGTTTTAGGTTTGCACCTTCGACTTTAGCAGGGTTTCTGTTTCCCGAAAGAATGTGCCTATCAAACAAGAACTTCCTCAGAAGGACCAGAAAAGGGCCTGCTCACTCTGAATGGATGGCGCATTCCAAGCTGCAAACTGTCCGCAAGTAACACCACAGAGCCCTCTGTAGAGCACGGCTCATTACAGCGGCTTCCTGACTTCATCAACGCCTCTCAAGGGGTAAGTCAGCAAGCAGAAGACCAGTACTTAGCAGCTTGAATGTCCTTTTCCTAACCCATTTGCTGTTGGCCCCAAGAATACTCGCAGGCAGTGCCTGTGGCTGCAGCGTTTACCCCGAGATAATGCGCGGATTTTTACCACATGAAAAAACATCATTAACTACTGATCACAGTATACTTTCTTGTTACATTAGGATTAGAGACAAGTTCTGTTTAGAAATAACTCCAAGAAGAGTTTTTAAATTTTATTTTCACATTGGACACCAGTCAGATTTGCTTCGGCCTCAAAGAGCGTGTTTACGTAAAAATGGACATGGCAGTGAGCTGCACTTCCTTCCTCCAAACGGGAAGTGGGTCAATAGCAGGGGCCATCACACACAAGCAGCAGGGGGCATCACGATTCCTGCTGAGTTCCTGCAAGCTCAAAGTGAGGACAGAGCTACAGACAGGGACACGCTGACCAAAGCCTCACTACAATCTCCTGTGACGAGAGATCACACAAACGCAGTAGTTGTGCTCTAAATACAGTAAGTGATTTTGTTCTTTTTTAATCAGTCACCAAGTATTTACTGAGTGGCTCCACAGGGCACCATGCTTCCCGTTATGAAGGTCGGAAGCGAGGAAGAGGGTGAAGGCTGAGCCGTCTCAGCGGGGAGAAGCGCCAGAGGGGAGGTAAGAGCGAAGCCAGGCAGGAAGGCTCCCACCAGACCTTGCCCTGGCTCTCAGCCCAAACCACCAGAGAATAAAACTCTGTTTACATCCTCACGGATACTCCTTTCCTTGCTACGACCCTCAGTTCAAGTATGCCCACAATGCACCTGGACACAGCCCATGTGGGCACTTGAGCAACTCTGTTCGCACAACTGTGCACTTGACCCCCTGCTCCACTTACTGCCAAGAAACCACCAAGGAACTGGAAAGAGATGGGTCTAAAGGCAGGCACGTGCTACATCTGGAAGACTGGTGTTTCACGGTCACAGATCCCGAATCTTAGCTCTGGCTATCGAAGTACACATAATTTTGGTTAATTTAACCCATGATTTCTTCTTTTTGGTTGGTCCCGTGAGCGGGGATCGAGCCTGGGCCGCAGCGGTGAGGGTGCCGAAACCTAGCCACTACACCACCAGGGAACCCCCCAGGGGACCTTTCATTAAATGGACAGTACTGGTCTCCAGGGGAGCAGGGGAGCAGGGGAGTCCCACTGACGAGCTTCAGGCTGGGAACTGGGCACGGGGGGCACAGCACCTTCTCTTTCCCTTCTCTGGGCTTTGGGACACTCCTCCCTGCCACCAGCCTTACGGGGCGGGCTCTTGTGTGTGCTGGCTGAGGCCGGGTAGGAAAATCCAATTCAGAGGTACAAGGGCAGGAGGTCCTTCCTACCAGGCACCTGTGCTAGGTTTCCCCATGGCTGCAACTGCACTCACACTCATAGACTGATCTCTGCCTGCCTGGATGCTCTGTCTGTCAATTGGTGGTGTTCATCAGCTCCTCAAACCCCAATATGTGTTTTTAACTCAGGTTCATCTGATCCTTTGGGAGCAACTGCAATCTGTTCAACCATGAAAAACACTGGGAAAAGCCCATCAATGAGCTGACAAAATTCGCACCACAACCCTGCCTCTTTCCCCAATTACCTTGTAGTCTTGTCCAGATTTACTTTGCAGCGTGGAAGAAACGTTGAGACAGACAGACTGAATTTTGCGGAAGAGTCCTGGTTTGGATCCGTGCTGAACCACTCCCTCCACCTTCAGTGCCAGCTGCTGGTTATTCTGGACGGCAATGGGCTCCGCAGGGTTCCGCGGGGATGGGGACAGAGCAAGCTGGAAGGCCAACGTTAAAATAAATGCTAGCAACCAAGGCCAAGAGCAAGTTTCCTTCCAACACGCACGTCAGTACTACTCTTGGTTATGGATTAAAACTTAACACACACATACACGACATGACTGTGCTGAGCCAACAAGACAGATGTTATCTTTAAAGTCAATGGTTCCTTATCCTTAATGCTGCCTTTTAAATACTCCTGCTTTGTTACCGTTTTATTTGCACCACCAAACCCTAGTTATGTCTGAGGGTAACAGGATTAGAGAACAGCAAAAGCAGAGTTCTCCCAATTTCAGGCGTCAGGGGTGCATTCTTTGACAATGAACCAATTCTAATAGAGAAATACATGTAAATTTTCATGTCCAACATCTGTCTCTTTGGTCTTAGGTAATTTTAAATAGACTAAATTGAAATGCAAATGAATTTAAAGGTCTAGGATTACATACACAACCAAGTCACTATGGTATAAAAGTCAGTTTCTACAAATGAACCAAACAACAAATCTCTCATTAGCGTAGTGTTTCTTTAAAAACACAATAAAAATCCCAAATACACTTCAACTACAGAAAGCTCAAGTCATGCTAAATGAAAACATGGAAGAAATTGGGTCTGATGTTGAGCCCCTGAACTAATCAACAGTAGGATTTATTACCTAGATAATCAATTTCCCTTATTATTTAGGTCATTTTGAAATGACATGCTTTGTTATTTGCAACCAAAAAGATTGGAATGATGCAAAAGTGCACTGAAGACATTACTGATAAGGATAATCCAGGAAATCTCGCAGAAGTAACAATTTTCCCCCTTTCCCAATTCCATTATTTGAATCAAAAATAGCTTTTACATTTCGAGTGGCTTAACTATTTTGCAACACTAACTCTACTCATTGGCCAGTTCCTCAAAACTTGTTATTCAAAAACAAAAGTGCTTTGGAGTTAGGACTGGAGATGTTTCATTAGACTTGATTCATTTGGAGTTGGGTCTGAATCAGCTATGATGAAAACCATTCAACTTATTCTTGGAGGAGGGAGCCAAGGGACAGAGCTCCAGGTACCCAAATGTCTGTCTCAACACACTGGGTACCGACCGGTATCCCATTCCCTTCACCAAACCAGGTGGTGAAGCGGGAAAGGCTTACAATGAAAGGGCAGAAGTTGTATCAAAACCAAAGGTAAGAAAGACCCTGAAGCAGAGCTGTGTCCTATTTAATCTGCAGAAGGTAACTGGGTTTTTCATCCATATCTTCCTTTATTACCTTAATGCTGGTGGACTGCAGTTTCTGGAAAAAATACCTCTGAAATGAAAGAGGAACTTTCAGCAAAGCAATGATGGCATTGCAGAGGCATGCTGTATGCTGGGGGAGAAAAAAGAAACCAAATCAAATGAAAATAAATTTCCAAATTTCATCAACAAGCAGTACTTTTGGGAAGAAACTGAAAAACTTACAAACATTCATAATATTATAAAATCAGTAACGACAGTAATACCACCAATCGGAAAAAAGGCGTAACAACCAGGAACTGTGTACATTTGCCAAATCACTCGTGCGAGGGAGTACAATTACAGATGTTTCTTTATTTTGAAGTAGTGGATTCAGTAAATGACAGGAGGGAGAAAATCCACATTGCTCAAGGCCAAGCAACAGGCAGTATTTGCATTTCTACAGAGCTTAGAGCTATCAGACACACTCTGATACTAAGTGACCACCACACGGCAAAGGATGGTAAAGAGGATACGGTCAGAAGCCAGAGAAGAGTGCTGATATCCAAAGACTGACACCAAATCCCAAAAGAATGCAGATTCTGCAGGTCCCCAAGGGACAGCAGGCTCCTTCTGAGGCCCCCAGCCCCTTGGACACAGCTCCCCACGTGTGCGGTGACAGATTACTATTAAAGTCATGGTCCAGAGATGTGAAATCACCTAGGAGGGCCAGCGCGTCACCGGCACCCACCTCACTGCCAAATCAACGCTTTGCGGCCTTCGCGCTTTCTGACATTTCTGTGGCCCTGATAATGCTCTCCTTCCGTAAGTTCCGCCGCGCAGTCCCTGGTTCCTCCCCTCTCCCTCTTCTTTCCTAACATTCTCCTCCTGTTTGTTCCTTTGATGCTGATGCTCTTCTTGGTCATTTTCTCTTCTCAGTCCGTCCGCTCCTCAAAGGCAGTTTTACTCCTGTGACTTTAAGAACCTCCACGCTCACAACGACCTTAAAATTCCAGCCCAGCTCCTCCTCCCCACATCAGATGCATTACCCAACCGCCCACACGGCAGCCACGTGTTTACAAGTGGATGCTGCAGGAGCCCTGTAACCACTCTTTCCTCTCATTCATGCCCTCCATTACCTTTCTGCTCCTACTTAATAAGAACGTACAATCATAACCTCTATCTCCACTATCCATTAGAAATTCCTAAAACCCCCCCAGTGCCTACAGCAGTGGTTCTCAACCTTCCTAAAGCCGTGACCCTGTAATACAGCTCCTCATGGTGTGGTGACCCCCATAACATTATTTTTGTTGCTACTTCACAACTGTAATGTTGCTACTGTTATGAATCGTGATGTAAGTATCTGATATGTGTTTTCCGATGATCTTAGTGACCTCTGTAAAAGGGTCGTTCGACCCCCAAAGGGGTCGCACCCCACAGGTTGAGAACCGCTGGCCTACAGGATCAAGTCCAGGCTCCTGAATACTGTGTTCAGCTAGTCCCGAGCCCGCACATCAGGTTGCAGTAACAGACTGTTCCCAGAGACACCATGCTACTTCCCGCCTCTGCTCTCAAACATGTTCTCTGCCTGAAATTCCCCACCCTCCTTACCGGCCAGGAAAACACATGTGCAAAGACGTCTTCTGACTTGCACCCTCAGCCCATTTTGCCTATCTTTTGACACGAATTACTTTCTCTTCAGCACGACAGCTCCTCCTTTGGTACAGTTTTATTACCGCACATAAACTGTCATGTTTGTTTACAAAATCTTTCTTGTTAGATGACAGACCATTTGAGAGAAGACCCTGTGTCTGTCCTTTTTCTAATCCCTAGGCTCCCATAAATACTTGTGGAACTGACTGTGGGGCTCAGAAAGCATCAAATCTGTACAACGCAGTGTGGAGAGAAAAAGGGAATGAACATTTATTAACCACTGTTTACGTGCCAGGCCAGGCACTGGGCCAGACAATAGGCATTATTTCGTTTAAACTTCACAATAACCCTACGAGGCAGGTATTTTTTCCACATTATAGAAAAAAATGTTATTTGTCTAAAATGACAGACTTGATGAATGGGAGAGGCAGAATTTGAACTGAGGACTCCGTTCTCTGTACTGTGCCTCCTACTGGGCAGAAACTTCCCTTTGTTTCCATTATATCCAATGGATTCAACTCCATCAAAGTCAAGTTACTGTCTGGCATCCACTTAATTTCTTAGGGTGCAGGCAGGGGAACATGGAAATGATTTAATCAATGTCGCACGCAGGTGTGTGCTTACTTCAAAGGTGATCTTTATGATCGCCCTTAGTGACCAGTCAGTCTCATTGTCAAACAGCTGTTCCAAATAACTTCAGCAAATGCCTGTTGATGAGCTTATGAGCAAAGCTGCATGACAAGGAAAGTGTATGTCCTTGAAAATCTAACCTAACTCTTTGACTTTGTCCATAAAATCTAATCCAGCTCTTTAATCATACTGCCCATTTCTTTTAAAACACTTGATAAATGATGACAGTACAGAATGACAAGTGGGAACCAGACGACAGCTACAGGGAACACCTAATGTGTGGGCAGGGCAAGAAAAACTCTCCACTGAGTAAAGTTCAAAGACAGGGAGGGTGTTACAGACTGAATACTCGTGTATTCTCCAAACTCACAGGGAGAAGCCCTAAGCCCCACTGTACTGGTATTTGGAGGCAGGGCCTTTGGGAGGTGACTAGGTTTAGATGAGGCCAGGAGGGTGGGGCCCTGTGTGGGGATTAGTGTCCTTATCAGAAGAGAGAGACCGCAGGGTCTCTTACATGCAGGGTCTCTTACATACGAGGACACAGAGAGGAAGCGGCCGTCTGCAGGCCAGCACGAGGACTCTCACCAGGAACTGAACTGCTAGCACCTCGATCCTGGACCTGCCAGCCTCCAAAACTCTGAGCAACGAACGTCTGTTGTTTAAGCCACCCAGTTTATTGTATTCTGTTATAGGAGCCTGGGCTGACTAAGGCACTGGAGGGCGGCCAGACAGGGAGGGGAAAATCTGGGCTAGAGTGTGTCAGTCTGTTCTATGACTGGGAAGTCAGGGGATAGGACTGAATAGAGCGCCAGCGGTCGGCAGTGCCAAAGAGAGCAGAGATCAGTAGGCCAAAGGTGGACAAGTGTGCTGAAAGGTATCAATGACATCAGCCAGCAGGAACTGATCTACTGATGGTCAGCTAACAAGCCCTGCAAATCTTTCTCTTTCAATTGGCCAGTGGTCCTCGACTCTGACGGCACGACAGAAGCACCACTGCCTGGGCCTCAACTGCACAGATTCAAACCTACTTGGTCTAAAGTTGGGCTTGGATACTGATTTATCTTCTTTTCATCTTTAACTAACAATGCATTTTAAAAAGCTCCCAGAGTGATTCTAATGTGCAGTCAGCGTTGAGAACTGCAACTTCAGTTAACTTGTTTAAGAAAGTTTTATCTGCATCCTGGCAGAGCAGATTTGAGTCGCATGTAGCAGTTACAAACGTGCTAAGTGCTGCATGGATCACCTTCTCATCTCCCCATCCCCACAGTGCTAACTGCATCAACCCTGTTACAAAGCAGGCACAGAGCAAGCAGGCACGGGGGAGGTGAACATGGTGAAGTCGCGCTGTTTCAGTGTGTGTCACTTCCACATAATAGAAACTCAATAAAACAAATGCCACTTGCCATATAAGAAACAGGGCTGTATTTCCGATTCAGAGATTCGACCTCCTCCAGGACATGACTATACACAGACATCATTCTTCGCTCGTATTCACTGTCAGCATGGGCTGCGCCAGTTGACCCATATTCCTGGAAACTGAAGTCAAAATCAGTATCAATTAATGAACCAAGTTAGTAACTATTTTAATGTCTAAATGAGTCAGGCAGGCACTGTCCACACATTCTCATCTAACCTTTAAAATAAAGAAGTATTGTTATTTACATTTCACAAATGAGGAAACAGGCTTGCATAGATTCAGTAATTTGCCTTCAGTTACATAACTAGTAAATGACAAGCTAGAATTCAAACCCAGACCTGACTTCAAATTATACAAATCTCGATCATCTTGGTTGTTAAGTAGTACAAAAAGTGTTTCGACTTTGTCCCTGAAGTCATTCCCCTATTTTTTAAGCAGCAGAAATAAAGGTTAAGTGCAAAGGAATCATGATAAACTGAGTCAGATTAGAAAAATGTAATGGACAAACTTCTCAAAATATTTTCCTTTTTTTTCTTTTTATTTTATTGTATTATTTTACTTTATTTTAATCACCCAGAGTCAGTTCTCTTTCCATCACCATATATTTGTGTCCCTGTCCCTTCTCCACCTCCACCACCCTTACCCTCAGGTAACTACTAAATTACAAGCTTCTCCAAATATTTTTTCTGATAATCCCGAAAAGTTGGTATGAGATAGATATTAACATTGAGGATTATAAACCTCTTCCCCACTCTATCTCACATTTACTGATACTGGTTCAGACCTTATGTAGCTGCTAGAGATACAAGGTCTCTTCTCCCAAAACACTTTCAGGCTATGAAAGAAGTAACAGATTTCTGTAAAAACTGCAGTGGAACACCAACGTAACGCCTCCTCGAGACTCCTTTCAGCAGTAGGTCCTTCTTTACTCGGAAGGCACAACACAGACCACCAAGAACATAACTTTCAGAAGCAAGTTACCCCTCGTAGTTGTATGCTATTTGCAATGAAACTCAGAACTCTCCTTTGAGGTACAAGCTTCCTCTTCCCATTTTTTCACTGCTGTAAAGGGCAAAGGTTAGGGGAGTGGGTTTGGGGGACCAAAGGGTGGAGAAAAGTGGAGAAAAGTGGGAGGCAGGGGAGAAGATGAGAGCAGCACATGTGCGCCAGTTGCAACAGGTAACCCTCTCATCCCATCCCAGCTCACAATGTGCCTACTGAACTCCCTGATAAAAACTAATCAGGGACATCACCATTTTCCATTACGTCAGACAGCAGTACCATGACATCTGTACGCTACGAGGTGAAGTATGGCCCAGTGAAAAATGGTGTGAGCCTGCAAGTAGCAATTAAATGGCAAAGACTGAAAAAATATGGAGGTTTAAGAATATCTTCAAATTTAAAAGGGATGAGCTTGCTTAAAAAACAAACAAAAACACTGAAGTCAAACACTGAAAACCAAGGGGAAAATAAACATAGATAAGAGGAAACTACATGGAAAAATAAGTAAAAATCAGTACGTCCCGAAAATACTATAATGGATCAGATGAGTGGGGGAAAAATAGCCAAGTAGCCTAGTCTGAGAGAAGGAAGGCAAGGCCCTTGGTGATCCCCAAGAAAAGAAATGGGGTGGTAATGCTTTAGGGTAGAGAAACTTAAACTTAAACTGGTGATTGCAGTCTCTTTGAAGAAGCTAGTCTTGGAATTATAGGCAAGACTTACTAGATTGGAAATTATGGACAGTTAAAATGCACATTACACACCTGAAACTAATCATAAAAATATACTGCAAAAAAAGAGAAAATGCATAATACAAAACAGAATAGTATAAAGATCAGTCTTTTATAAAAAATTTTGAATAATTAATTAGTTAATAGAGGAAGGAAGAAGAATTTTAATAAAGCAAAGACAGGAATTATCTTTTTGTCTGGGAAACCAAAGAACAAAAATTTCAAGTTTGAGCTAAATTATAATATTAACTATTTTTCATAACAAAGTTTAGTTATAATGTACAAGAAGAAAATGTTCAACTTCAAAGAATTTCTTCCTAGTTATTTTTCCAAGTCAATGCTGGGAAAACAAGAGGTAGGAGGTAAGTAAACAATGGAATTACAAAAATCCAGGTGACTAGGTAAATGCTGGTCAATCTCTTCCTTGTTTCTTCTTCTATAACACCTCTTCCAAAACATCTGTGATTCTAAGAGTGACACCGTATTTTCCATTTTTAGGATTTAACACTCTAAGCTTAGTTTGGTTTAACAATGTAATTTAGCTTAACACAATTTCAAAGTTTTTACCCTTTTCTTTGCTCCCCTCCCCTCCTGCCAACTTTAAGGACCCTATGCATACCAGTTTCAATGACTACGCAGGACTGAATGAATGCCTGCCTCGCGCATTTACAGGACAACTAGCCTTAACGATCTGTTTCCTCAAGATGCAGGCTACCTTGTAAATCTGTTTGCACTGACTGCAAGTTACCGCCTGTTGACACCTGTTTCTGACACCTGTTTCGGCAACAACCAGAGATCTCCCTCTTCAAACTCCTTCACCCATGACCTTTCCCCCACCTCTCCCACTCTGTTCTGCCTCTTTTTATGTGCCTGTAAAACCTTTCGGCAGTGTCAGGAGTGGGAAAAGCCTGTAAAACCTTTCGGCAGTGTCAGGAGTGGGAAAAGCGGGCTCTGAGACCCCTTCCTGAATGCTGGCATTTGGAAGAAACCTGCTTTTCTTGCCACCAACCTTGTGTCGTCGTAATTGGATGAGCGGCGAGCAGCTGGACCTTAGAGGTAACGTGATGATTAGGTAAGTGTTCTTTAATGTAAACTATTATTAGAAATACCTTGCAGATTCTGGATCCAAAATCAGCGCTTCTATTGCATGAGATATCAGCAAACAGCTCTGCTGCTGTCTGGATTAATGTCAAGGTTATACCTGAAAATAGACCAATACACTACACAGACTTTGTATTATCTGAGTATTAAGTAAGTCAAGGTGAGGAACTGCATTTTTAGTGAAGGTAACCAACCATATGTTACCAACTCAAATAGTCTGGGGCTCTGCTTATTCCTTTGTGAGGGCTTTATGTCATCTGAAAGAGCGATCCTCAAGTTCATTGTATGAAGGGTACTTCAGGGGCCCTAATGTGGGAGTGGAGGACCAGGCCAAGGTTCTGTGCTTCAATCACAGAAACTCTTCAATCTGTCTGAGATACAGGTGTTTCGCCGACAAATCTAACAACAACAGTCTGCAGAGGAGATCCTAAGCTGGGACTCACGGGATCTACTAGCCTATCTGAAACCATAGGCATATTTTGAGGGGTATGCACACGTATGCCTTTTGTAAGGGTGAGGGCCCAGAGCATTCAGTAGGGTTTCAATGAGCAATCCAGAACTCCAAGGACTACTGTTTGTAGCCCCTCCAACTTAAAAACAATTTAGCTCTTCCTTCCTCTCAAGGATTTGAGGCTGCTAATAAGAAAATACAGAGACCTGAAAGAGGGCTTAGGGAACAAGAGTGATGACCAAGACCACGAACAGATCACTAACAAAGGCGATGGGAACTAGGGTGGCTAGCCATGAAAAGAAAGGGGAGGCCTAACAGGAAACGGCTCTCTGGAGGGAAGAGGCTTTGTGCTGTCTGGTGCAGTTCAAGTGTGCACAAAGCGTGAACCACTAGTGGGCTCTGGCCTTTGCATGCAATTCCTGGAAGTGGATCAAGACTACCATCGAGTCAACATTAAAAAAAAAACCAAAAACCAAAAAATAGAAAAGCCTGGCTGAAGTGAAAAACCAAAATTATATTGCTCATATCAGATATCAAAGGAGAAATTATTAATGATAATGAATGTATAGGCTTATCTGATATATATAAAAAATATTTTAGTTAAGCATATTTTTTTAAACTACATTTAAAAAAATACTTCCAAAGAACAAGAAATGTCAGGGTGAGTTTAGGATACAGTTCCACATTCCTCAAAGTTGCTGAATCAGCATCAAAAGATGCTTGATAAAGGTCCGCGTATCGGGCGGCGAGGCTCCGGAATTCCTCCATGGACTGCTTCATCTGCAAAGAAGGAACAACACTCATCACAATAAACAAATATGCCGTCATTATTGTGTAAACACAAAAATGGAAACAAACAATCTGAAAAAAATCCCAAAAATATTTCCATTCTTTCTCATCTCATTTTTATATACTCTGAAATAAAATCAAGAGGGCAAATAAAACTCCAAATGTGCAGAAGATAATGGTAATTTATATATGATGTATTAAAAACAAAAAGTATTGTATTTTTAGCTTCAAGTTCCACTAAATTAATCAACATAGTTATAAATCTCCCCAAGTTTCTTTAAAATGCCCTTTCTCTTTATGTATGATGTACGTAAATATGTAACATCTAGTAAGACATCTTCAATAATGGTCATTCCAATAAGACACCAGCCTTACTTTGGCAAGGCAGATGAGTTAGTATTTGATGTTTAATGTGCATGAGTCAAATCACAGATTTTTAAATTTCAGAATTGCTCACCTCACACCTAACCTCAAAAGCCTCTAAAGTGCACTGAAAATAAAGTTAGGACCTGCCTGATTGGAGATGCGGCCACACCTCTGAAGGTCATTCCCCAGGGTCATGGCAATTGTTGTGGCGATGGCAGGTGGGGGGCTTGTCTTCAGGCTGTTGCACGTACAGATGAGTTGAGAGAAGGCTTGCAGAAGGTCAATCCTGAGTTTTACAAATTCACACTGAAAGCTCAGAGGATTCAGTGGTGTGCTGGCAGCCTGGCAGGTGGGGTGGGAGATGGATTTAAAAAAAAATAAATAGTGGTAAGATGGTGCAGGACACAAATTTTAAAGGCAATGGTAATGTCCTCTTTCCTACACTGGACATTAGTTGTATTTTTAAATACACCCTATATAATCTATATGTAGATATTATACCTATTCAATACTGAGTAAAAACAAAAATAAGAAATAAATGAAAAATCTACCACTGTAGGCAGATTGCTAAAATGGTTCCTCCGATCCCTACCCTGTGGTATCCACACCTTGGGTAATCTCCTCCCTCTGAGTGTGGGCAGAACCTGTAACTTGCCTCTAATTAATGGCATGTGGCAAAGGTGACAGACTTTGAGGATGTACTTTAGGTTCCTAATGAAGTGACTTTGTATTAATCAAAAGGGAGATTATTCTAGGTGGATTTCTCCTAATCCAGTGAGCCCTTTAAGAGGGTCCTGAGGGTGAGAGATTCTCCTGGTGGCCCTGAAGCTTCTTTCTACAAGTTCTACAGCTGTGGGGCAATGAATTCTGCCAACAACTACGTGAGTTTAGAAGAGGACCCTGAGCCTCCCAGAGTCTCAGACAAGATCGGCCCTGGCTGAAACTCTGATCGCAACTGTGACAACATGAGCAAAGGACCCCACTAGGCCTTGTCTAAACTTCTGATTCACAGAAACTAAATTTGTGGTCATTTGTTACACAGAGAATGAATACAAACACTTTTTATAATTTTTATTCCTAAGAGGCAAGATAACTATCATTAGTGACTGTGTTGGGAAATGAGACACCCAACATTGCCACAGGGTGTGACACACACAGAATCTTGCCCTTCTGTTTAGTGTGGCTGAAGCAGGTAAAAGGCACGATCCTCACAGCTGTACAATTTCAGGTTGGATCATCCACATGTCAGGGAGGAAAAGGAGTCCATGCTCACATCCTCTCAGCTAAAAAGACAGAAAGCGATCAGCAAATTTACACTTGCCAAATGAAGAGGTTAAAACCACAATCGGAGAAAAACCCTGATAGTATAGTCCAAGCAGAAATTTTTGGAAATTCCAAATGGCTGTAAGGATCAGACTGCCTTCTCCTCTAGACTTTTCTGAAATGGAGAATCATTTCCCAACTTTTTTTTTTTAAATCCACAAGCACTGTCTGGCATGCAGCAAGTGCTTGCAGTCTGTTAAATGAAAAGAACTCCATTTCAAAGGATGATCTGAGGCCCATAACCTGCCCCAGGCCACACTGTGTTACTGTGGAGTGGAGACCAAGACAAGGGCCTTCTGTCTGTCAGTCCAGTACTTCCTTCCTATGTCAGGATACAGACCTCATCAAACACACGTGCCCCCCAAATCACGAGAGGGCTATTAAATATCCGACAGGGCTTTTCACAGCGTGAATTCCATGTGCCTCACAGTCCCGTGAGCCTGCCTGTGCCACAGTTCTTAGCATTTAAATAATTGACAGCAGGTCCCAAAGGTTTTACAGTCTCAACTAAACAGATACAACTTTACAAGCTGCGTGACAGTAGTTAAAAATGTGCTTCATGTTGACTACATAAATTCTTCATTCTTAAGGGGAAAAAGTTCTTGCATTCATACAGAAAATGTTCATTTCAGGGAACAAGTCCTTACTCAGAAATAGAGGTGACTTTAAGGAAATACAAGAGATATTTGCCTTTCCTGCAACCCCTTCACTTTCTTGGCAGAGGAAATGGAAAATCTAGATGGCTGACTGTCAATTCGGGACAGGAGGCTATGACCGAGGGGTAAAACGGGGGACACTAGCATCCCTGATCATTTCTTCTTTATCCACATAGCAAGAAACTCCAGCTTCTTCATGAGTGGCTGCCAAGGATGAGATGGGCGGGGAGGAAGACTGGGGGTGGGGTGGGGGTTGCATCTGATGGTGGCAGTGACCCAGGCTGGGGTCTTACTAAGAGGATTGTGGAAAGGGAGGATCCTGTCTCCACTTCTCCTTTGTGCACGGATTCAGGAATCCTCTCATATGTGGTTCCTGGTACTTGACAAAAACAAAATGATAAACTTTCATCAACCTATGAATGTTAAAAAGTGACAGGGAAGAGTAGGGATTTACTTCCACGTCCTATTTATGACTTTAATGTTGCCAAATACACCCCAACACACTTTTCAAGGTGGTTTAAATAGGGTAATAAAAAGAGAAGGGAAGTCATTCTCACCTAAGTCATCATCACCAAAGGAGAATTAGGCAGACTTACTGTTAAGGATGCAATCCCTTTGTGGTAGAATTTTAAAGACTCAGCAATGCAAGAAAGTGCTGAACTGTAATTCTCCTCTTGCAACCCAGTGAGACACTGTTCTGCATGTGAGAACTCCTTCAAACTATTCAGCCAGAAGTAGAAATGTTCGGAGGCGACCTGAGTCAGCAAGCTCTGATAAAGCTCTCTGGCCATGTCATGGTTACCCTACAAAAAGAAGGCATGCGATGAGGTTCTTACACTTGAATTAGTTGATGTAGCAGCTAAAAGACATATCCAAATCTTAAATAAGCTTCAACAGTCATTCCTCATATTATATAATTGAGACTTGGTCTAAATATTTCCTCAGAGAAAATATGCTGAGATGCTTTTATATAACCTAATGCCTGCAATTCTTCACTAAAACAGCTCCAAAGAGAAAATTAATGGTATTAACTACAAACCCAAGTCTAGAAGGTTAGCTCAAAATATAAAAAGTATAGTTATTGTTTGTCATTCTGTATGCGCTATTTGGTAGAGTAGGGGGGACTCCAGTAAGTTCCATCATGTGACTATTAGGAGGAATACTGTGCCTCCCCTGAGGAGAAGGGTAGTTGTTGAGGGGAATGTGAATGTCATTTAACATCTGGGGCCAGGGATGCTCAATGTCCTGCAGTGCCTGAATGCTTGGGACAGTTGTGTGTAATAAAAAACCATCCTTCCCCAGCGGTTCTCCTCCCTCTTGAGAAACACTGTTAAAAGAGAACATGCGCTTCAATCACCTAGAAGCGTGCTTCCCCAACTTGGGCCTCCGGAGTTACCTCCAAGGATTTCTACGTGAGTGCTACAGTTCCTCTCAAACAAAATGAATAACAGTTGTTAGGCTCTCCACAGGGCTGAGAAGGGAAGAGAATACTAAAATTTCTGTTTCCACTAAGGACGATACAGTTGGGGGCGGGAGAGTAAAGATGTGGCGCACTGATACAGGGAGACAGAGAAGGATGCGGGCGAGGCGGCTGGGTATGCGCACAGGCAACAAGAAAACGGAGCTAACACCTTCGGCCAGAAAGAGCTCAGCTTCCCGGGACTCCTGTGGGGGCTCCCTGAAACAACACAGATGCCACATTTGGATGAGAAAACCTAACAGCGAGCCATGCTCTTCCGTCGGCTTTCCACGCTGCGACTAAGAAGTGCTTCCACCTCCCTACTCAGTTCTGGCTGGGAGCACCCAACCAGCCCCTCTGACCAGCGCAGTGCGCGGAGGGTCACACGTACCATTCGGGAAGCCTGTCTGGCAATTCGGTAAACAGTCCATCCATTGGAGACACTTTCCAGCTGCTGCTTAATTACGGCCTTTACTTCAGCAGACAGTGCTTTCTGACTGGCGACAAAAATCACGGTGGCCAAACTCACCTGATGTTGAGCAAGAAGTAAGGCAATGAAAATAGTCACGTAATTCCAGCCAATGTCCTAACTTTACCCAAAAGAGAGAACTACTTAGAGCCCATCAAAAAAGAATAAATTTGTTTCCCTTTGACATTTAATTTTTCACTTTGAAATCATGAGGCAATTTATTCCACTGCTCAGAGCATTGTTTATAACAGCAAATAATTAGAAACAATGCTCATAAATATGGATAAATAATGATAAAATCACACAATGAAATACTATATACAGTGAAATGGACAGAGACACACTTATCAGTATAGATGATTCACACAAAATAGGCAAAAATAGGCAAAATGAAAAAAGATTACATGTAGTATGATAACATCTATAGTACATGGTGATGGAAAGAGAACTGACTCTGGGTGGTGAACACATAACACAACACATAGATGATGCACTGTAGAATTGTACACCTGGAACCTATGTAGTTTTTACTAACCACTATCACCCAATAACTTTAATAATATAAAAAAATGCAAAAAATACTGCATATTACTTAGGATATATATACTAAGGTAGCAAATGTATAAAATGCACAGGAAGGATTAACACCAAATTGGGGACAGTGGTTACCTCTGGGAGAAGGAAGGTGTACAGGAAGGTACAATTCAAGTGCACTGGTAACACAGTTTTCTTAAACTAGGTGACAGATACAAATGTTTTCACTGTATTATTCTTTATATCTTTTGAATATTATGTTTCATAAGTTAAAACTGCCTTAAAGTAGTACTAACAAAAAAGGGATAAAGAACAGTAGTTGAAAATGCTGCTTCAATAAAAAAGAAACACGGTTAATTGCTTCTTAGTGTTCCAAAGCTGATATATACATATCATATATACATATTGTGATAACTATATGACGTCATTCCCAAGACCACTGCCTCTTCCTGACAACCAATGATGAGCTGGGGCAATCTTTTACACAATGCCCCCTGGAGGATTAAATATAAAACAGGCTTGAGTGAGTCATTTCATTAAGCTTTTTCCTAAGCCCTAACTAAATTCAGAAGACCAGAAACAATATGGAGTGGCCAACTTAAGGCCACATCTAATTTATGCCTATTTAGAATGTAGCCTACTCTCAGCCTTGGAAAACTTTCAACTAAACATTATTATAATGCTTCCAGGACTTGTTTCTTTCTAAGTGTGCACCTTTCCCAACCCCAGGACTATAATGAAACCTAAATTGGATCCTACACAGCTAAAGACGTCCTGGATTGGAAAAGAGGAATGTAAGCTGATTTATGGTCACTGTTATCATTAGGTCTTTAACTTACATTTCTGAAAGTACAAAACAGGTTTACTTCATTATTTATCTGCTTTGTATAAAAAAAAATCCATTTTCATTTTGTTCTCTGTATTATAATAAAACAAAAACATCAGATCAGGCCTTTGGCTACACTGAGCTGACTTGAAGGGGCTTAGGAAGAAAGAAGTTTTAGATCTGAACCAAACGGGGCTTTTAAAATCAAAGTGGAAATAGTAGTACAAAGCTCACAGTTCTAATTCTACTTTGACTTCAGCACTCCCTTGGTCTTAATTATTTTAACCTGCAGTTCGTTTTGCTTTTTAAATGAAGTGACCCAGTGCTGTTAACTTCTCAAAGGCATTCTCACTAGACTAAGCCCTACTCATCCACAGCGGGTTCAAAGGGTGGCTCTTTACCAGAAGTTCCTGCTGCTTGTCTGTGGCTGATCGTCCAATGACCTTGTACAGCTCCATGAGGTCACCCAGCATGCCATCGCCCAGCACAGGCAGCTGCATGGCAATGGCAGCCAGGCAGTGGCACATGAGGATCCGGGCAGCATCCTGAGCACTGTGCAATTGAGTCAACAAGGTCTCAACCACTGACTGGCTGAGATGGGGTCTGCCCTTGGCCAACTTCACCATACAATTCAGAGCAATCTGCACGTTGAAAAGAAAACAAACCAGTTACACTTTGAAGGTACTGAGTGAAACTTTAAAGAAAAGAACTTTGAATAACTTAAAGGTAGAAAATTAAGGAAAAGACTTAGTAGGCATACATTTTCTTCATAAGACACATGACATAATAAATTTCGTATCAGGATTTACAAAATGTGCCATGTTTAAAACTAAATAACAAGCCAGAACTGCACATTAATCACTCATTTCAATCTAAAACTATTAAAAAAAAAAAAAAAAGAGGAAGTGAAAATCATAAGGAATAATGCCAGAGGCAAAATATATACCGAAGTGAATGTCAAAATTACTGTACTTTCATTACTTTTCAAGCACTGCTTCTTAAATGTGGCTTGTAAACCTACCTACGCCATCATCGCCCAGGTAAAATACAGATTCCTGGGCCCTATCCATCCCCAATTTAAGAGATTAACTCTGTGTGTGTGTGTGGGTGGGTGGGGGTAAAATACAGATTCCTGGGCCCTATTCATCCCCAATTTAAGAGATTAACTTAGTCTAGTGTGTGTGTGTGTGTGTGGGGGGGGGGGGGTGGTTTACAAAGAGTTTGCAGTTTAAGAAAGGTGCCCGAGAGAAAGAGACTCCTAATTTTCCCTCTTATTTCTCAACTGAAACTAAAAACCAACTGGCTTTAGACCAGCCATGTCCCACCCTTCGGCATCCCTGGGCCACCTTGGAGGAAGAACTGTCTTGGGCCACACGTAAAATACACTCACACTAACGATAGCTGATGAGCTAAAATAAGGTCTGAGCACCATCTTCGATAACGTTTTAAGAAAGTTTATGCATGTGTGTTGGGCCGCATGCAGCCACAGGCTGGACAAGCTTGCTTTGGAGCTTCTGCTCAGGCCAGTTAATGGCATCACAATCTCCCTGCCGCCAAAATTGCACATCCACAAGTCCCCTCACTGTAACATAGCCAACTGCTAAGTCTAGTCATTTTTCTTTCTTTTTTCCAAGAAACTTTGGCCAAGTCTCCAATACCCACCTCTTTAGCTCCTTCCTACTCTCTACCACAACACGAATCCCTCTGCAATTCCAGTCTCGAAAAGACGAGCCCGTTGGCCCACCCCTCACAAAGAAACCACACAGCTCTCAGTGTGGTGGCAAAAAGATGGACACTTTAGTCGGACAGACACAGAGCTGGAGGTCCGCTTGTCCTTTATTAGCTAAGTATCTTCCAACAAGGTATTTTATCTGAGTCTTAGTTTCCTCATGAGTATAAGGGAAGGATAAATTTCACTACCTGCGTTACTGTAGAGATTGAAAAAGTGTACATACAAGCTTCCAACGAAGACTGACACATAACAGACACAATTAAATGACAATAAAAATGACAACAAAGGTTAGAACATGTCCTTTACTTTAAAATTTTAGTTATCTCCTCACTATCTATGGAATCAAGCTGACGTTCCTTAGTCTGGTATTTGATATCCTCCGTGATCAGGCCACAAACTACTTCAAACTCGTATTTGTCACCCAGCCACAGTGGCTACTCACCATTTTTCCAACATGACAGATACATTTTTGCTTTGCAGCTTTTATAACAATGGTCCCTCAGGTTCAAATGATCTTTCCTCAAACACTGAATTTCTACCCCATCTTTCAGAGCTCAATGTACAAGACATCTACTGTTCCAAGTCTTCCCTAATATCCTTATTTGAAATTAATCACTTCCAACTGTCCTCTTATTAGAACTGTACTTGCCCTTGTATTACTGGAGAATTTACTGTTTTCTGCTTGGTATTATAGGTCCTTATATTTATATACATGTCAGTATCCTCTAGATGGGGACTTTTCTTGATCACCCATCTCTATATATCTCACTGTGCTGAGTACACTGTTTTACTGACACCCACAATTGGAAGAAAAATAATTTAGTTTCCTTTCTTTTCAAGAAAACTTTTAGATAAATGTATTGTGGTTCCAAAGGGATTCTGGAGAGAAATCCCTTGCTGAACACATCGCCTACTTCCTTCACAACCTCCTGATTAGCAGTTTTTACTTAATGGTACTAATATCTTTATTGTTCATCTATGACAGCATAGTACCTTTTCTGAACACGCTATCTCCCCTTAAACCATACCTTAGACAAGCTATAGTTCTTACATTCTGCAATGTCTATCTATTAATAATAGCCTCTGTCCTCTATGAACCCTGCTTTTCATAATTATTAATTCGGTACCATCACAAATCATTCCAATAAGTACAGTCTTATTTAAAAATCTTAAGTACCTCTAAGATAATTTCCTTTTTTTTTTTTTTAATGTGGGTGGCTCCCTGGCTGGGAATCGAACCCAGGCTGCAGCATTGACAGCGCCGAAGCCTTAGCCACTACCACCAGGGAACTCCCTAAGTTAATTTCTAAAATTAGGTGAAAGTGAAAATGTTTACAATGCTTCACCTGGCTTACACTTGGGAAATTAATACACACCTACAGAGTTTGGCTGTAGTTATTTCATCAATTTTTTTGTGATCTTATTAGTGTTACCTCAAATTATAAACTTCTAAGAATGCAGGAGCTCTACCTATTTAACTTGGTTTTATATCATCTAGGACCATTACATGTACCTATTAAAACTTAATCAATATTGTCAACTGATGGCCAAATAGGCCAAGGCTCAGATTTCTGTCTACCTTCCAGAATACCAATGGTCAAACAGCTGGTTTTGGAAATGAAGACCAAGGGCAAATGTTTATTTAACCACAAGTTCATTAAACTATTGCCCACGGGTTAAATCCTGTGGCTATTTGTAAATTAAGTTTTATTGGAACACAGTCATCCCCCTCCCTCTTAAACACATTACCCACAGCTCTTTTGTCCTGTATAGGTACAACTGAGTAGTTGAGACAGGAGTGTATAACCTGCGAAACTTAACCCTACCAGACTGCTGTACCGATTTTTGGGTAATTTCCGAGTCTGCCATTATACCCCTGTACCGTACATGAAAAAAATGAAAGGTAGACCTATTTTCTACAATGTCTCCAAGTTCTATCTTATTCTAACCACTTGTTTGCAGGTAACTAACATGTTTCTATATCATGTTGGTTTTTCTCTTTAATGCTCAGGAGCCCAGGTACAGGGGACAGTTAGGTTCAGGGCCTCAGGTCTGGTAGGGTTAAAATATTTACTACCCGACCTTTTGCAAAGAGAATGTCAATTCCTAGTGTAGGCAATGAACACAGGCACCACATTAAAATAAGTGATGTTTTCACCTTTAAAGTGGCTTGAGCACCTGGACTATCATCTTGACTGCAAAGTACCAGAAGGGATTCCAGGCCAAAAACAGCATCTTGTTCCAGTGCCAAAAGGTCTAGACGAAAAACATTTAAGGCGTACAGTGGTCAAGTAGAGAAGATTAAGTACATGTACACATGTACGTATGTGTACAGATGTACACACACACACACACACACACACACACACACACGCACGCACACACAGAAAAAAAAACATGAAGTCTAAGATACACCTCAATGAGTAAAGCTAACCTTCCTGAAAAAGTACACCTGGCATTACTCTTCAAATGTAAAGGCTCTCTTTTAGACTTCTGTATTCCCACCATCTTACAGAAGATTACAAAGATATACACATTAAATCAAGCGCTAAACCCACAAAGGTTTACATAAAATATAAGTGAAATACGGTTACCAGCTTAGCTGAGGAAAATACCAGGAACAGCAAACCATGTAGTAAGTATTAACCTTTCTAATCAGACATCAATTATGCACGTCCCTTTTTACCAAGGATGTTACAATTTTCAGCTTCTAATGAAAGCTGAACCTCTTTCAGGAAGTAATGAGGACCCCACAGAATCATATTAATATTTTAAGTCAAACCATAAAGCGCAAATCTCTTACATGTCTCACGTAATAGCAGTATTACAGCATCTTTTCACTACCTTAGGGCTAAAATTTCTCCAGAGGTTCTAGAAGTTCTGAATATATTAGTTAACTGCATTTAGGTTATTATATATCAGCTTTGGGGGCACATAGCAGTTTTCTATGTTAAATGATAGAAAATATTCATTACCATGCCAAACACAAGATAGGTTTAATTATTCAAATAAGAACCAACACTCAACTTAAAGAAATGCCTCTCATGTTAGTGTAGAAGCTTAGCAAACACTGTAAAGGCCAGTGAAGGTCAGGATGCCAGAAAAAAACAGGTCCCAGGAACAAGCAAAGCTGAAAGCTGGTGGGGATAGGAGGGACTGCTAAGCTTATGATCCTTAATAAAGATCAAAATAGGCACTCGGAACAGATGGAATACCCAAAATGCACTTGTTGATTTTGAACAGGAAGTTTTGAACATCCTGCACTTCTCCAAGCCTTTACGTTAAAAGATGTTAGGAATACTATAAAACATGTGCATTGTTTTCTATGAACACCCTTCTTAAATACGCCGATTAGTTGAATGCTCTAGCTACCTAGAGATAAATTTTCTGAAAATTTAATTCACACTGCCGTTAATTTACTTGCCCCTAGGTGAAACTATTTGTTATTTAAGCCTCGTGATCACTGAAGATATTTTCCCCTGAATTTTTTAGGTTTTTGTGCAGGCAAACAAACTGCCTCCTACCCAGGGCAGAGTCATGAGCAGTCCCAAGCCGCAGCACCACATATGAAAAGCTGAGTAGTGGGAGGCCCACAGAACCTCTCAATTCCACAATCCGATCCCAGGTCCCTGTATTTTAAACATTTTCTCAAAGGATTCGGCAGTCTTGAGAAAACCTGCTCTAAGCACACTTCAGAAGGAGGCAACTAGTAGATCAAAGCAGACTGGCTAAAAGTAAGGGTTAAAGAACCAAACACACAGAGAGCTGCCCAAAGTTTATACAGAGTATCGGTTCTGGTCAAACGTACCTTTTTCCTGACAGGAGACGGTTATGTTAGTTAGGACTCTGACTCCATGGGCAGCAATGCCCCTGTTGTTATGGTAACAGCACTCCTGGGCTAATTTGACTAAATCAGAGGATCTGGGGGGAGAACCCACATTTCCTAAATAAGCGGAGAAAAGTAGCACACACTGTAATTCATTTATATAGTTCAAAAGCATCTCAGCCGATAGGTTCATTTTTCTCAATGTCACGAGAATACCTCCATTAATAAACTTCTTCAACAAAATTTTTTACCTCTATCTCATCCATCATCGATACATAGTACCATTTCTCTTTGTCCTGTCAAGGTACTTAGAATAGGTATGTGCTCATAGTTCTGTAATGATTAGGATCTAAAATCAATGTAAGACATTCTCATGAAAACATTAATAAAAACTGACTAAGCAACAGTGCAAAAGCCAAAACAACTATAGAGTGTTATCTTGGGAGTTCAAATGGATGTCACCAAAGGCTTCTTGTCAGATAAAACCTTACCTTCTAGAAAGGAATGAAAAGAGAAACTAAAATTTTAGGTTTGCTTTTCCCACCTCAATTGCTGGCAGATAGTGACAACTCAGAAGGTTTACATAAAAATTCACCATTTTAGAGCTGGAAAGGATTTGGGGGTCATATGACTCAACACCCTACTTTTGCAGAAGAAATCGAAGCCCTGTGGTTTCAAGCATCTTGCCACCAAGGTCATAAAAGTTGCTGGTTATGCACAACCCTTGTGCTTTATCCCTGAAGTTCTATGCTATAGACTGCAGCAACTTTTTAAGTTCACACTTGAGATTCTGTAACCAGTAAAGCATTATGGAACTGGGGTAAGGTTTTAATTTTAATCATCTTCCTGAGTGATCACATACACCTGAAAGGTAGTACATGACATTTGCTTTTAAAATTCATCATCACTTGGCCTGTGAAATGTACTTAAATTCAAAGGGCACTTTGAGTCAGACATACAAAAGCACACGAGCTATTTTAAGCATCCTCAAAAATTACTGTTTCACCCACATTGTAATTCAAAAAAAGAGCAAACCCAGAAACACAGTATCCTTGAGTTAATATCAAGGATGCAAGATTTTACCACCACAGGCTATTAAGAAAAAATTTTCAAAGAAATACTAGCATCGAGCCGAGTATGGGACTGAAACCTTTCCATCTCCTTCCTTCTTACCTGAAGCTATGCTGAAGTAATGCTTCACAGCGATGGTCCCTGAGAGTGTGGAAAGCACAGACAGCATCCCCAGTTTTAGGCTGTCATAAGGAGTCTGGAGGGCACATTCACAGAGTGCCTGAAATGCAGAAGGGAAGGCACACAGAAGTTAAAACATCAACAGACTTTAAAACGGTCTGCTCATTTAAAATTTTCTAGCATTTAGAAAAAGTACATATTGTATGTCTTTTTTCCATGATAAAAAACTGAAGTCACAGCCTCTGCCACAGACAAGAGGAACATAAGGACACGGTACTAAATGTAATGTGGTAGCCTAGATTCGGCCCTGGAACAGAAAAAGAACAGTAGGCAAAAACTAAAGAAACCTGAACAAAGTATGAACCTCCATTAATAACGATAAGGTTGTATAAATATTGGTTCATTCATTGTAACAAATGTACCACACTAATGTAAAATACCAGTAACAGGGGAAACCGGGTGTGGGGTGTGCGGGTGTCTGCTGCATTACCTTCTCCACCTTTCTGTACATCTACCCCTGTTCTACAAGACAAAGACTACTTTGAAGTGGTCATCATGAATGACTTTTGATTATGACCACTACTACGAATTATATACTATTTAGTCCTCACAAGCAAAACTGCCACCGTATTTTTGCTTACCTAAAAGATATGAATAGTAATCCGTATATGTGTATTTTTTTAAAAACTGTAGAGAGTGTGACATTCTATCTAGTTCAGAATGGGTCAGGGTCTGCCCTCCTCCCCACTTGGCAGCTTCCCGACTCCTACGGAGGTCTGAAGCATCACGGAAAAAGACGCAGTTCTTCCAAGGCGGTGAGCTCCGGACGTGAGTGCGCACCCAGACACAGGGACTCTGACGCCCACCTCATCCTGTGCATTTACTCTGAGGACTCTGACATGAGTGCACGGAGTACAGACGGTCAAATAGCTGCCCTGTTATAGTAAACTAATTCCTGTTCTCCCACAAAGGTTCAGAAAATGAGCAAAACTTAAAGACTGGGGGAAAACTAGAAATTAAATTCCAGAAAGGCTAAGTTAAATCATTCATGTAATATGACCCAAATAAAAAACACTGACAAAATTTGGAGAGAGGAGAGTAATCTGTTTCTGAAGGTCATATAAAAAAATAAAAATCAGAAAATATCCAGAAAATGTGTGACAAAGTTTAAGGAGGGATAAAAACAAAGCCCACTATCAAAATACATAATAAATCCATAAAAATAAAAAAAGAAAAGTTTTTTCCTACTCACAAATGCAGAAACCAATGTAAGAAAACTGGTCCCATAAATAGATTCAAATGTACACTAGAATTTAATATATAATAATGACATTTAAAATCAAAGGGACTATTTAATAAACAGTTTAAGGAGAACTGCTCAGTCGCCTCAGTAAATAGATCCTTGTTTCATTTTTGTGGCAAGAGAAAAGCAAACCATAAAAAGTACAAAGAGTTAACACGGGAAAATAAAAAGTAAAAAGATAATTGATAAAACTGGAAAAATTGTATTTCATGTAAAATCAATAAAGGCGCAATAACCTTAATATATAAAAAGTTTTAGTAATAAATAGGGAAACAACCCAATAGAAAAATCAGTCGTTCACAAATGCCTTTTAAATATAAGAGGTTAAACCTCACTCATAATTGAAAAATTTAAATTAAGAGTTGCTTTTCACCAGTTTAGCTGAGCTTCAAGTTTAATCATAGATAGCACTGGAAACAGTGTAAGGAAACGGGCACTCTCACACACTGCTCACAGAGGGTAACGTGGTGTACACCTCATTGTGGGTAACTGGCATTAAATCTCAAAATCTTAAATTTACGTATCATGAAACCCGAAAATTTCTGTTTTAGAAATTTATGTTCACAAAGGTGATTTAAAAAAAAACTTGTCGATGTCTCAATGTAAACAATGACAGTAAAGGTATGGGACACTACTCTAGTGTCCCGTCAGTTGGGGACTGAGTCTATAAAAGGAGGACCAACCACACAGCTGGTAAAAGAACGCAACAGGACTGCCACTTATATGAGAAGCTCCCCCAAGATGCAGTGTTCAGTGATAGAAGGTTCAGAACGTGCACGGAGGTATTTTCACTTGTACAGAAAAAAAGATGGGGCATCCATATGCTTGCATATGGATGAGAATTTCAGGAAGGACACGTAAGAAACTAGTAACAGTGATCACTCTTGCAGAGACGACCTGAGGGAAGAGAAGGAACAGACTTGTATTTCACTTATTGTATACCTTTGAACTCGGTTAATTTTTCTTCATGTGTATTTTACTTTTCCAAGTGTAAGAAAAATCTAGTTAATAACAAAAATGTCAGTAGAAGCAGCATCAGAAATTATCATGGTAGGAATGGAAATGGACCTATAAGACAGAGGAGGTTTCTGGTAATGCAAGAAGGAAACACAGCCTAGGTGACGCAAGCAAGAACTGTGGTGATTAGGCCAGAGTAGGAGTTTACCTGTGCCTAAGAGGAGACACGCTGGGTCTTCAAAGATAGGCAGAGATTTCAACTTGATGACTAAAGCAAAAGGCAGCTACTAGAGAGGAACAACGTCGTCTAAAGTGTGAGAGAGTTTTATACTGGCAACAGTAAATACAACCAGTTAACAAAGAGACTCGAGGACCAACCTGCAGCTCATGGCAGTACCCAGGCAGGTGGTGATAATGGCCCAAACTAGAGCTTGGGGGTCGAAATGGAAAAGTAGAAGATGAGCACGAGAGCCACTGTGAAAGAGATTACGCATACGTGCGGGAATGAACGAGAATTCAATTACTGCAAAGCTGAAGCCCAGTGACCAGAGAATGCTGATTCCACTCATAAGACTGGGAATGTATGGGGATAAGCTATTTTCAGAGGAAGGCCAGAAGACAGAAAGGAATATGAAGTCGAAGAAGAAATGTCCACCAGGCATCTGGAACCTGAGATGCAGCAGATCTTTTATTGGAAGACTCGATTAGAGCTCTGGCTCTGCCACTTGCCATGTCTGTGATTTGAGCCAATTACTGAAATCTTTGAGTCTCAACTTCTTTGTCTGTAAAATGGGGGTAAAGGTTTATACAGAATTGTTGTTTTCATATAAAACGTCTCTGGAAAAATACACAAGAAATCAGACAACGATCGCCACTGGGCAAAGGAGCTGCGTGGATGGTAAGAACAAACAGCTAAGGGGAAATATTTTACTATATATCCTTTTGCGGCTTCTGAATTTTGATACATGAGTGTATTGGCATTACGAGAAATGAATTAAAATTTAAAACAGACGTCAGGTGTGATAGCTATTGTCTGTAAGAGCAAACAGCTACTTAGAGGCAAAGCCCTCTGCAACCCCTATGAGCTGCTGCTCTGCTGGAGGGTAACTCAGAAGCTCAGGCACAAGGACTAGATTGCTGGAGAATGCACATACTGATGGTAAGGAAGCTACCAGAATGGCAGAGAATAAATGGAAGATGACAGCTGGGGTCAGAGACTCAACTCGGAGGGAAGCAGGGACTAAAGAACACGGAGAGTGGAAAGAATGAGTGAGGGCAGGTAAGTGCCAAAGAAAGCAGCAGGAGAGGGAGGCTCACAGGGTCAGCTGTGTGACAGGGAAACAGACCAAAAAGCACGTGTGTTAAAGAGAGAGAAGGGGCCAAAGAAACAAGCAGAGACAGATGCTGTTTTTGAAGTTCAAAAGAAAATGTTTTTTAAAAAGTGACTGTCATTAGATAATACTGAGTTTTTATTTATTTATTCAAATACTTAGGCCATTTCCTTTCGTCCACCTTTCATTGCCTAAATTGTCCTGCCTTGTACTGTTAATTAGCTTGTGGTTAGGTATCTCCTCCTCAATTTATGTAATTTTATCATTTATATAAAATTGTCTTGTAGAGTGCTCTTTTGACATAAGGCAAGTGAGACATTTTATGTAAGATCATAGTAATATTAATAATCTTAAGCAAGAATTTTACCATTTGAAAAACTGAACATAACATTTAGAAACTCTTATGATAACTTAACACTCTCTCTTCTAATTCTGTCTCGAGCACAGTACTGAGCACCCAAAATGCTCTCACTAAATACGTAATGATTTCAAGCTTCATTAATTCAAATTAGTAAGCTTAATAGAGCACATCACGAAGTTCCTGGAGATGGCACGTCATAGTTCAGTGATGAAATCTGGCTCACGTTTGTTTCCAGGACATTACCTCTTATTCTTCCTAGGCTTGGTTTTCATACTAGCAAGAAGGAAAGATCTAACTCTTCAACTGGTGCTGCCCATCTCACTTACCACCTCTGTCTTCCTCACTCACTGGTCTGGATTTCTCTCCCTAGGCTGGTTTAACTCACTGCTCAAATGAGGCTCTGTCCTGAATTACTCTTTTCTGGGTCAGTCCCTAAACAGGGGCTTCTTCTCTACTCTAGAATGAGACTAGCCACCAGGGATGTGCTCCAGAAAAGCATGGCAGAGAGTTTATGACCTTTAAAGTAAAGAAAAATGTTACATTTAAAAGTACTCTGTCAAAGACATAACACCTCCAAATTTTCTGTCACCATTGTACCACCAGCAAAAAAATTTACAAAAAAGACGAATTTTCAGGCTTAACTTTCCATCCCTCTTAATATCAGGTGAAGTACAAATCAAAACTCTCAGGAGAGATAATGCCAAAAATAAAATTATGTCTTTGAGAATATCTAGAACAAATAGTCTTTTGCTTTATAACAGATAAGTTGCATAAGTCTAATATCCTCTGCCAATAACACTGTAACATCAGAACAGTGTAAACTATTCAAACAGATTAACACCAGCTAAAATGGGTATTTATCTTGGCAAGGCATAAGAAGAATTCAAAGAAAAATATAAACACATGAAAAAACATTTTTGTTCCTGTGACATTAATTCTGCCTTTGATGACCTTAATAATAACACATAGTACTTTCTTCCTTCAGGTTTTTAAAACATTCAGGATGAAAGCATTTCCTGTAATATCTGATTCCACGTGGAAATTATAATACCTACCAACACAATTGAAAAATAAAGATCTCTTCAACTCAAAACTTTCCAAAGGCTTGCCATGTCATGTAGAGGAAAAGCCAAAGTCCTTACAAGGGACTCAAAGGCCCTCCACAATCTGCTCTCCCATCCAGCCATCTACCTAATAGCATCTCGGACTCATCTCCCCTGATTTATAGTCACACTGACCTCGTACTCATGAATGCTCTCACCTCAGGATCTTTCTTGCTGTTTTCTCCACTGCTAATGTTCTTCTGTCAGAGGCCCTGCAATTTGGTGTTCCTTCCTTTAGATTCTTACTCAATGTCAACTTTTCAGCAAGGGCTTCCCTGACCACCCTATTTAAAACTGTAACCTCCATCTTCACACTCACTGGTCCTTTATGGCCTTCCCACCTAACGGAAGCAAATACAGATCTTCTCCAGAGGAGCACACTTTTATTCTGGGCCTTAAAGAACTCCCACACATACTTTTCCAAGGAAAATGAGTAGCTCAGGTCAAAAACAACCAAGTATACAAGGAAAAAGAGTATACCCAATAGAAATTGATAGCACAGACAAACCTGAAAAGACTACAGATAAGACGGAGAGATAATTACTGAACTAAAACATGTGTCAGGAGAAATTATCTGGAACACAGCACACAGAGATGGACTATGAGAAGACAGACGTGGGGGTTAATGGAGAAGGGCTAACACGCATCTAACTGGACAACTGGAAAGGAAGGCAAGGGAGAGGGCCAGTATCTCAAAGAATTGTGTCTGACATTTTCTCTCAGCTGCTGAATTCTATCCCCAGAGAAATTACCTTTCATGATTGAGGATAAAATGAAAACATTTTCATACAAACATTAGAAAAGTTTACTCACATTGACCCTCCCTGAAGGACTTTCCAAAGGCAGAAGGAAAAGTATCCCAGAGAGAAAGCCTGAGATACAAAGATGGTGGAAAGTCCAAATGAACACTGAATTTATAAAACAATAAAAATTGTATGATAGGAAAAGACAGAATTAAGATACATGACAATACATGCAAGTTTAGAGGGTCATAAATGGAGTTAAAGTGTGTTTTAAGGTCTACATAGTGGAATCAATTTTAGATTTTGATAAAAATAACTGTGCATGTTGTAGTTTCTAGGAGAATATCTAAAAGAATATAAAAAAACTATAAACTTCCAAGCTATTCAAAGGAAAAATAACTGGTAAGATATTAAAAATAATCCAGAAGGTGGCCAATAAGAAGGAAAAAAAACAGGGGAGACATATGAAAAGCACAAAATAAGACGAGATTTAAATCCTGATACATAACATAGTAAATGTAAATGAACTAAATAACTGCATTTTAAAATGACAAAGACTGTCAGGCTGGATTTAAAATAATCCAATTGAATGCTGTTTAAAGACATATCTGAAACATAAAGATTGTAAGTAAAAAGATGGCAATCTACCATGTAAATACATCCAGGAGAAACCTAAAGTAGCTATATTAATCAGATAAAACCACGTAAAGCAGAAGATACATTCATTAAGAGACCTAAGTAAATGTAAAGATGTAACATGTTCACGTATCAGAAGACTTAATATTGGAAAGCTATCAATTTCTTACAAATTTATTTTTCTATTCAATGTATAATAACCCTAATTAAATTATCAACTTTTTTAAAAAAGTGGAACTCCATCAGCTGCTTCTAAAATTTACACAGACTTGCCAAGAACCAATAAAGTACAAGTATTCAGAAGACATGAAGAATGACTACAAATCAACAGAAAAATAGGCAAGAGACTCGAACAGCTGCATCACAAAAAAGGGAATTCAAATGAGCAATAAACATATTAAAAAGATGTGCAAATTCTTTAGTAATTACAAATTAAAACTGCAACTTCTAAACTGGTAAAAACGTAAATGTCTAATAATTCTACCTGCTGACAAGGATATGGACCAATGAACACTCTCAGACGTTGCTGTTAGCAATGTAAATTGCTTCAACCACTCAGAAAAACAGTGTGACTTTATCTAGTAAAGCTGAAGATACCCATATTCTGTAAGTCAGCAATGTCACATCCAGGTATACATGCTAAAGAAACTCCTGTACATGTGCTCCAGGAGACAAACAGAAGAATGCTCATAGCAGCACTGTTTGTAAGTGCCCCATGCTGAAATAACCCATCAAGAGCAAATAAACAGTGGTCCATCCACACAATGGAATATTTTATAGCAATTAAAGGGAAAAAACATGCAATCATATGGATGAGTCTCATCAGTATAATGTCAAGCAAAGGAAGCAAAGATAAAACAGTATTTTGAGGGGAGGCATTAATAGATGTAAAGCTATAAACAACAAAGAAATGATCACAATAGTCAAAATAGTGGTTTCCTTTGGGTCGGTGCTAAGGTTCTGATGATGGAGGACCATGCGAGAGAAGAGGGCAGGTTTCCACGATCCCGGAACTTTCTATTTCTAGCTGGGCGGTGGCTACGTGGGTTTTTACTTAGAATTATTATTTAAACTATTAAATAGAAAGTAACATATTTTATGGTAAGGAAAAAAATGAGAAAATATAATACAATGTTCTTACTGGATTTGGTTCAATGTACAAGTTCCCCTAATGTGACTGGGCACATTATCTTCTTAGAAAGACAGTATTGTTTAGGAGAAAAAGCACTGGATGACAGAAGTGCTCTTAATTAAATTCTTAATTAAGTCCTCTTAAGAAACTCTCTGAAGCATATTAAGTCTCTCCGAACCCTAATTTGCTCATCTACTAAATGCAGATACTAACAACTGCCCTATCTCTTTGGGTATTTGTGACTATCAAATCATAATATATTGAAACATGTTTAGAATATTATGAACAAACATAGCAGCTTAGTTTTCGTAATTTGAAATTCAAAGTTTTTTATTACATTGTAGCTGTGATACCAAGAGATAATAAAATCCATGCACATAGAAGTAGAATTCTAACAATCTTCTGTTTCACGTCAAACGGCATTTTTTTAAAGAAATGGTGCATCTGTTATCAGTAATGGGTAAACAATAAGGGTCTATTTTGAGAAAAAGTAAATATAAAATATTAATTTGCCCTAAGAAGTGCTATAAAAGATACTACATTAAAAATCTAGAGACTACATTAAAAATCTAGAGACTGAGATCTGCTTTTGCAATTGCAAAAGAAAACCTAAGACTGTCTCTTGCTCTCTGTGTAAAGGAGAAATATACTGTGCAGACTTACCAATCCAGTACTTTCCCCTTACTAAATCACAGCAGAGCAGCACCAAAATTGTTCTCCCTAAGTTGACTAAAAGACACAGGAATAAAATAAACAATTTAATGGGGCTTCTCAATTAGCCTTAGTGTTGCTTACCGGAAAATTAACAAGAAATTGAGAGGCAAATCTAATTCACTAAAACAAACATTAAATGAATGAAGTTTTATGTATTTACTCTGCTACTTATAAAAATAACTTCTACCATAAATATCAACAATGCTCTTAGAAATTTTTCATATTTAAACAAAGATGATATAAGAGTATAAAGTAAAACAACTTATTACAATGTTATGTTATTTTTCTACATGCATATGTATTTTTTTATTGTTAGATTTATTGGGGTGACACTGGTTAGCAAGAATTACATATGCTCCAGGTGTTCAGTTCTACAGTGCATCATCAACTTGTTGTTTACATAAATTATTAATGTTCAAAATTCTACATACCTGAATATTTTCCCTATTCCAAGTATGTGGTGTTTTATTGGCAAGTAATTTCAGATCTTGAATAGCAAGTCTCTTTACTGCTTTCCTGGGGTCGTTCTTCAAATACTGCAAGAGAAGCTGAATCTATAAAGGAAATAAGTCACTCTATGAAAAATATTGTCACTGAAATTACCATTAGGTATGTGCAGTGTAGTTGATTTGAGACAGAGTTTGTTTCAAATTGTAGCCCTGTCATTTATCAGCTCTGTGCCCACATTTAGAGTTCTTTCTCTTTGTGTGTACAATGATACCATCACTGAATTCATCAGGCCCTACCAGAAGACCTTCCTGTTAACCCTCAGTTCTTTCTTCTCTTTACTGCCACCTCTACACTCTGCCAGGTACCCCCACCTTTACCTCATCCCTTACGGATTCCCAAGAATCAATACTGTGAAATATAGAGAAGGTGAAAAACAAGCCAAGGAGCTTACACCAATCTTTATCAGAGGAAGGGACCTGAGCATTATCAAAACTTATGGTTACTTATTTTTTAGCATATACTCAACACGCAAGTTTAGTAAAGAAAAGGCAGTTTAGGGAAAATTAAAATGACCTGCTTTGGCGTATCCACCAGAGATGAAGCTGCAAGCAGAGTGAAAGTGTGCAAAGACACAATCACCATTTTGGTGGAAGGGTAGGATGTAACCAGCTGCTGTAAGAGCTGGCGAGCACTGGAAGCCAGGATGGCATCATGGTGCATGTGCTGCAGGATGGGGATCAGCTTCAGCTTCAAGTCCACCGGGGTGGCCAAGCCTAGACACAGGGAGAGCTCTTACGATTTCTGATCAGTGCCATTGGTAACATTTCACATTTTAACGATCTGATTCAATTAGCAAAATAACCACTTAAAAACAAACAGTATATGAATGTTACATTTATAACATTACAGATAATTATTCAAGAGCTACTCAAATGAGTTAAAATAGTTTTTTTCCCAAAAGTATTTATCTTAATTTTTTGGCACCATAAAACTACGTGATAGTAGAAAATGCCCCTAAAAGAAACAGTAGAAAGCAAAGTCATTTTGCTGCCTATTTCTTCTCATAGCATACTAAAAAGATACACACATATACACACACACACACACACACACGCACACACACACACGTACACACATACTCAATGGCTACAGTTTGATTATGAGAAATAATTTTATAGATTTTCTCTAACACTAACTCCAGGTCAAGATGTGAACAGACTGCATGGAATGGTTTTAGGTTTTCTGAACCTTGTATAGCCTTCTGCACTGCATACGCAGCTGGAACTCCACGAGGATTAACTCCAATGTATCCTTTCCTGTCAACACTGGAGCAAAACAAAAAATCCTTTTCCTCTACAGCACAGCTTTGTGGTGAGAGACAACAAAAAATTGTCAATCATACTGCCTATATGCCAAAAGCTAATTTGTACTCTGCAGATCACTGGCTTTCCCACTGTAAAATAACTGTCAGTGTGATTACATGATAGCACGTCCACATTCAACAGTGGCTCACATCAACAAACTCCCCTGCCAAAGCAGAGAGCCCCAGGAGATGGGAAGGAAAAGAATGAGCTCTGGGTATTTACTCCCTGGCTCCCTGTTCGCAGGGTCACATCGTGTGCACTGACGGTCAGTTTTCCAAAGTGACCCTCTTGACCTGACTTCAGGTTTCTGGTAACCATTCCCTCCTGTGCCCCAAAAGGAAACGCAGGGCGGCATCCCCTAGCATGCCCTGCCTATGTGTTTGTAGATGGTTCCTCCATTAAACACTCACTGGATTATCTTAATTCAAGTGTGACATCTGTTTCCAGCTGAGATCCTTCCTGACACAGCAGGGATCTGATAAAAAAAACTGCTGGATGAAGGAGTGAGCTTCCTTCTAATGAGAGCCCTTTCTGCAGGAAAGCCCCTTTCTTTTTTCTTTTTTTTGGTTGGTTCCCTGAGTGGGGATTGAATCCTAGCCACTACACCACCAGGGAACTCGCCAGGAAAGCCCCTTTCTGACGGTGGGAAAGAAAGACAAAGGAATAAGGGGGACAGGACAAAACTTAACCACTGTATCTTGATCGTCAATTAAGTGATTTTATGTCCTTTTCTGTAAAACAGACAACAGTCTTACCTACTCAAGTCTGCTAAGTTGCCTAATTCAAAAGAATGCCATTCAGAAAAATACAAAGGAGGTGGTTGTTCTCTAGAGCTGGGCAATGCTGTGGTACCTGAGCTCCCCTTTAAACGGGGTTCATACACATGAAGCACAGTATGGAAGATATTAGAAGACTTGGCCTTTGTGGCCTACGGTGAGGAATTCAGATTTTAGCTGCAACTGAAGACACTGGAGGGACATCAGCAGAGTGACAAGAGCCCCAGAGATCCTAGTGACACTACTCTCTCCCAGATCAGAATGTTTCTCCCCCAAGTACCTGCATTTCTCATTCAAATATCACTTCCTCGGAAGCCTTCCTTGATCAGCACATACAACATAGAAGAGTCTGTCCTTCCACACTGCCATCTACTCTGAGGACTCAATCTCCTTCTTACTCACCTTTTCTCTACAGCCCCTGATGCGTCATACTTTTGTCTATTGCCACCCCTCCTCCTTCCACCCCTAGAATGTAGGTTACAGGAGGGCAAGGACTTTTGGTCACTATTGTATCCTAAGCTCCTACAACAGTTTGGGCATTTAGAAGTCACTTAATAAATATTATTTGAGTAAATAAAGGAACGAGCAATGACTAGCACATAGCTAAGTACTTAACAAATGCTGGCAGCTATTATTAATATAAATCCCATTAAGTCACTTCACAATACTAAATGAAGCATACATACCTTGAATCATTTCACTGATTTTATTACAGATTCCTACAGCAAAATCCCTTTGGAAAGAGAGAATAGCAAAAACTTTAAAAGCACAAAGTTAAACCTGCTTAAGTTTTCTAAGGGCTTAAAAGAAACACAACACAATCAGTACAGGAGAAATGCCAATACATACTTCAAATTGTAACTAATATTTTAAAGCTCAGGTGCTGGGGGTAGGGCAAGAAATGCAACTGAAACCAAAAACTACAACAAGAACTATTCTGACTTGATATTCAAGGAAGGGTGCTCTGATTTCAATGCTGTTGCAATTTGCATCACTGAGTGACACTGTCTGAAAAAAAGGTCATTATCCCAATCTATGAAGTTTTAGGATAAATTTTAATGAAGAAAAGCTTTTAACATACCAGCTGATTACCTAAGCAATAAAACTTATTTCTAATATTCTGAATTTTAGAAAAAGAATATGACATAACAAATATAGTAGGAAACAGAGATAGAATCTTATTATAAAAGCCAAACTACTTAAAGTTAGCCATGTTTTTTTTAACATTATGTATGTGTATTTTCAAAGGTGCTGCTTTTGATTCTACTGCAACAGAAATATCATGTTGTAGTATGCTGTAAAAACATAAATAATATGAATATTTGGGATAAATTAGAATATGTAAGGAAATATGATAAATGATTAAACTTGGCTCATTTAGCCATGATAAATGATACATAAGACATGAAATGCTTCCCTTTCGCAGTTCAATGGCTGTCTAAATAAAATATTTCTTATCATTAAGATATTGTCATTTTCAATTCTATTCTATCACAAGTTAACAGTGTTTTCCAGAGAATGATGATGTGACAACATATCTCTTGACAGCTAATGGAATGTATGATTGTGTAGTGTTGTGTTTTCTAGAATTTTCTAAGGTAGGTATTTAAACATGTTTTGAGGTTAACTGAGTTTGTTCTCAGTTCTTCTCTGCTGCTTAGTCTCTGACTAGTCTACTATAATCTCTGTAATCTCATTATCCTCCAATAAGCATTATTCTGAGACCATGAAGCTTCCCTTGTACTTACAAAGAAACATATCAGGAAGTACACTCAGTAATGCTTTGCAATAAAATACTGAAAGACCTGTCTAACATTTTGTCTAAAATTGCTTTTGTTTTAGAATGTAACAGTATTTATTCTAAAATAAAGTTCATTTGCAAAGTATTTTTTGTATATTTATTAGTGAATTGTTTGTTGGCTTAAAAAAGAAATTAGGAGACTTATTTTCTCAACCCAATTCACCAGTCACCGCTAGAGGACACTCCTCTCTCACTGACAACGCTTGCCTGGTCCTGAAGGTATCTGGGCTTGAACGCAACTCCTTCCTGCTTTGTGACCTTGGGACTAGCTCTTCAAAAATATAAAATCTTAATCTCTTCTAGAACAAGTTACACGTGATCATGGTAATAGACAAGGGGAGAACAGAATTAAATTTTCAAGGTCTTCTGGCTAGTTACTCTAATTTGTTTAAAATCCAAAATTGATAAACAGCAATGCTAAGACATAATCCATCACAGTATTGATTGAGATATCTTATCTTAGTCCAGGTCATCTTTCTCTGGAGGAAGAGGTAAATTCTAATCTCAAAAAGGTATGAGTCATTAATTTCACACTTTGACATATTTAGATAGGTCCTTCAGACTCTTTATTGCACTAACTTGGTACTATTTAATATCACAAATTACAAGTAAATCATACTGAAACCCGATAATGTTAAAAACTGCTCCTATATAAACTGTTAATTTAAATGTCTATTGGTCATAAATTCTAAAACTTAAGAATCTTGCTGTTTCTATGTTACTCAGTCTTAATCATTTTACAAGACACATCAGAAATTCCATAGCTAACAAAATTAGTTTCTGATAATAAGAGACAAACAGAACCAAAAATAATTCTCATAAATAAAAATCTAATCTCTAAATTAGAAGTTTTTCATGTAGAAACTAACTTTAGAAAACTATTTTTGGTGTCACTGGAAGTACATATTTAATTTGACAAATTATAAGTACTGACACCTTGACAATGGTAATCAGATAATAAGTATTCACTATATGTAACTCCTATCCAACAAAAGTAATTTTTTAAAAATTCTCTCAATAGCAATGACTCTCATTAATAAAAAAATTACCAATTTTCAAAAGCACAAATAGGAACTACATTTACTCAGATAATTCTCCTATTATATTACTGCCACATTTACTAATTTTCAGCAGTAAATTAAAAATTATATGCTTTCTATTTTCTACTCTTCTTTTCCAATGAGTGATCTTGGAATTCTGAAGGTTTGATGAGAGCAGCTGAAGGGAGAATATGCACCAATTAAAAGCTGACAAAAGAGAGCTGGTTATTTCAAGTCTTATCCAAATTTAGCAGAGGCTCTTAATAGAAATACTATTTTTTATTTAAAAAAATAACATTTATATTCACCTGATTATAGAACCAAAACTTACTCATGGCAGGATACAGAGAAACTTATAAAAAGGAAAATAAAAATTAGATATGAGCTGACCACTCAGAGATAATTTTTGATATATATCCTTCCAGCCTTTTTTCTATTCCATATACTTGTATTTTTTAAACAAATCTGTAATATCACATAAGCTATTATATAACCTGTTTTCAAATGTTTCCAAAATGTATTTGCTAAAAGCTGATATATTATTCCATTCTACAACCCTATTTATCTAAGCACCTTGGTCAGAATTTAGGTTGCTACTAATTTCTTTTATTATAACACTATGACTAGCATCCTTGCAAATAAACACCAGTGGACATTGCTGGTTCCTTAGGATTCATTCTAAGTGGACTTTCTAGGTCAAAGTGATGTTTACAGCAAAATACCTATCACCAAAAATGCCCTCCAGAGAGCAATGTCACTTTTGCTATCAGTCACTAAAGGCGGTAATATAGTTTTTGCAGAAGGCAAACTAGCAAGTCAAACATAGCAATAAAACCATGCTCAACACTCCATTCAAAAAACCTCCTGCATGCTCTGCAAGATAATGGTGTAGAACATGACTCCCAAATAGGTTAAAATTTGTTCAACTCAAGTTACTGTCTTTGTCAAACTATACACAGCTCTAATGCCAAACAGCTTAACCTGAGAAGACAGTGAGGCGGCAGCAATTTGCTATCAGGGCTGGGTACGTGTGGGGAAGGCTCTAGAGCAAGCAAAGCTTCTGCTCCCCATGAGGCTCTGCCCAGCTCCTCTGCTCAGTGCTGATCCTGTCCTTCCGAGAATTCTTATTTCATTTGTAGCTAATGCCAACACTTGCACTTAATTATTCTCATCTATGTATTTAAGTTCTGCTTCCCCAATATGTTGTATCTCCCTCAATGTTGATACAGTGCTGAGTTATTCCTTCAGAAACCTTGGCTCAAGAAGCCGGGTGAGGGAAAGGCCTGTGCTCACTTGGACTGAGCAGAGAAGTTCGCGGCAGCAAACACAGCAGCTTCTACTTCCACATTATCGTGTGAGTCCAGGCTCTGACGAATACTGTGGTGAGCATTCTTCCTCTCAGGAATTATTGACGCCAGACTTCCTAACATCCTACAGACACAGAGAAACCCAAGAGCGAAGATGCAATTAACTCAAGGTCAGGAAAAGAAGAAGCAAGACAAAGCTGAATTACCAAAACGAAAGTTGGTAGGTAATCCCACAATCTCAGGTTAATAAGGCATCAATTTGATGAATCAAGCAGTGATTGAAATTCTAACCACTTTTCTATATGCCGGCAGAAAAATTAACATGAATTATCTAACACAAGCAAATTTTTAAAAATCATTTTGAAGTAAGTACATTCCAAGTACCAACTAGAGCCTGGAAAAGAAACCTGGTTTATCAAAGCATCAAAACACCCATTTTACAATGTTGCATAAAGAAGTCCATTTTAGCAAAGCATTAAGAGTCTAACACTTTTGGTATTAAGTAGATCCACAAAGTAAAAAAAGTAAGACTTCTGAGTCCTTTCTTCCCCATCTGTGAATATAGGTACCATGATTTTCGACTCTATCCTCAATGTCAAAAGAACAGACACAGAGGACACCCCATGGGACTCATATAAGAATCTGCAAGGGTGAGGAAGGTGGAATTTGAAAAAACAGTCCACTTTATAATACAATTATAAATTTGGAGTAGGAAAATAATCTATTGTTTGCAACAAAGTATAGAAAATAAAGCTTGGGAGTTCCCTGGTGGTGTAGTGGCTAGGCTTCAGCACTCTCGACGCTGCGGCCATAGAAAAAAAAAAAAGAAAAAAGAATGTAAAGCTTGAAAAATCTTTTCAACAGAAAGTCATGGGTTTTAGAAGGCTGTAAAACATTTCAATCAACAAAGGAGAGTTCCTGTAATGATGACAACCTTCCTCAAAGTCAACATTGTAAGTTACCTTCCCACTTGATCTATAGAGATAAACCAATTGGACACAAGGGGTAAAGCTCTTACAAATGAGATTATTAAAATGGCCTAAATATGTATTTAATTTCAATTAGAAAAGAAAGTTTTGAAATTAGTTAGTTATTTTTCAAAATAAATAATGTGCTATTAATCCAATATTTTATACAAGAAAATATTAGACTGGGTTAATATGGATGTATCTTGATTAAGAGTTTGTTACTATATAATGTAAAAGGGCAAAAAACCATAGTCCCATTGGTCACTCACTCCTTTGAAAATATTTCTGGTAACACTATAAATAATTCTTAGCACAACATTTCAAATGCAGTGAGCATCTCCCAGCTTCTTCTTCCCTCTGCTATCTTAATTTATAAGTCGAAAGCAATGGGTAAAAAATAATACATCTTTAAAATATGGTTCACAAAAGCACTTAATTCTGAACAAGAGGAAAGAACCAGTTCCTGATGTGAAACTGTGGAAACTTAGGGAAGAAGTGACATCCTAGACTGCAAGAATCAAAGAGCATTGTCTGGGAAGGGCAGTCAGAAATGAGGCCTATAATTTAGGAAAGTGCATTTCAAAAGTCCCAACATTATAAAAATGATTCCACAGACAACAGAGCTAAAAAGAAAACGTGGTTCAAGCTGACTATAAAGCTTACAAAATGAAATTCTAACAAAATGTAAAAAAATTTTAAATGTCAAGAAAGAAAAGGCTGAAGAAACTTCAGTGGTTATATGTGCCATTCTTCAAGGAATTCAAACATAAATTATTACATTCAAAAACAAGTACATAACTAAGGATGAATATAGAAAACTAACATGAAAGAGTAAGAACAGGTCAGGGAGTTCAAAATGAGCTAGACTAAGCTACAAGCAGATCTTAGTTATTTGATCGACACACCTATCTACAGAATGCCTCAACCACAAGATAGGCAACAATTTACAACCAAAACAATATCACAGATGATAACTGAGAAGCAAGTACAGGTTGGGATGACTATAAGATTTTTACAATGAGTCTTCTCATTTGGAAGAACAACAATAAATTCTTAATACTCAAAATGAAAAAAGTAAACATATTGCCTTTTTCTGGTTACATAATTACAATACAAACAATCCGGTGGTGAATCATTACAGCAACACAGTCTACCTGAGAGTGATGGCTCTTGCTACAGGATCATTACTGTGAATCACAGAGAAAATTCTCTTCACAAATTCATCCACATTTAGAATCTTCTCCAAATGCTTCTCGCTTTGTTGAGTAACTTTAAGAACACAGAGCCTCAAGAAATTGTTTCTATGAAAAAAACAGAGATGAAATAAATTAGACCACTTTAAGACAGTAACAATTATTAATCAAAGTGACACTAATAATATTAAATTGTAGCAACGGGCCAATGTTTTTCAATCTTATTATTTGTCTCCTCATTAAGAGTTAAAGTCTACAGTACTTTAGGTGGGTACTAAGCATAAGAGGTTAGCATGGCCTGCAGTCCTGCTGCAAGACATCAAAATGACAGTGACACAAGGAAAAGCCCTGGAACGGAACTAAGTCTCATCATATTATAACTGAGGCCGGGAAGTCAGATCACGAGGTCAGGCCAGGAGGTCAGATGGTCCTCCTCTTCTCTCAAGATAATTCTTTTCTCCTTCAAGTTTGATTTGGTGTGTGTATAAGCACAGGAGTGCATGGAGAATGACAGAAAGAAGTGGGAGAGAAACTGATAGGGAGAAAAAAAAGAAATGGGTATTTTATTCAGGGCTTACATGTTTCAGGCACTTTGCAGTAACATGTAATCCCATACTATAAAATAAGTTATTAAATCAGAAACTTCTCAAAAACAATCAGTACAAAGCCACAGACACTTGCAAAATTTATAGTGATGCATTCGGCAATATACTAAGGTTGTCTTAATTGGTTTTTCCTGTTACCCAAAGAATAAGTATTCTCTAGTTTATACACTTCATTTTGCTTAAAATGCCATTAAATCTGCCACCAAAAAGCATTACACACTACCATGGGTGTCAACTAAAACGGTAACCAACCACGTGAAAGTCCTAAAAGGCCAAAAAAATAAGGACCCCAATATAAAACACAGCTACGAACAAAGCACTTTTAAGACGCTGAGGCTTTAAAAAGACTCACCCAACTCTGAAAACATCAGCTAACTTCAGGAATGCAGAATTGATGAGAATAGGGAATGGGTACTTCTGAAAGAGCCTGGGAAAGCGAACAACGGCTTCACACTGTTCACCAAGTTTGCCAGATCTTAGGCCTGTGAAAAACAAACAAACAAACAAAAGGGTGAAGAGCTTACACATTTGTGGCTACAACAGTGAAGTTCTTTGGTAACGAATTAACCTTGGTTGGGATGAAAAAGGCAAAGGACGAAGCAGTCCGCGTGGAGGGAGTCACCGCACAGAGCTAAGATCTATCCTACGTTCCCTTGAAAAACAGACGCTCGGACCACCTGGATTTGTTTAAACTTACAGATGTAAAATGTACCAAAGGTCATTTTGGATCTGGCCCAAGAAATGTTTTGATTTCTCTAGTGTTGCCAAATCTGATTTCTTTAAGATAAAAAGTGGACCCACACTCCTCTAACAGGGCCAACAGAGTAAATATGTGAAGTAGTACGTTTTTTTGCTCATTTTCTGATGAAAGCTTTAGGAGAGACAGCGTGAGAAGCTAGGCCGGTGATGAGGGACAGAAACCAGGGTGCGGGAGAAGAGAGGCCTATAATTTCACAATAATCTTGGCTGCAGTAGGATGGTACTCAGCTTGCCTGCTGGAGGCCCACTTCCACCCCAGGTGAGCCAAAAAGGCACTCGGCACAATCAGATCTGGGTCTAAAAAGGGCTATTCGCTTTCCTTCTACTGCCAGTGGTACCCCACCTGAGGGAGAATGCCCTGATCATGAGGCCAATGATGAAGGCCACTGCAAGACAGTGGTCGGGCGGAGGGATGCGATTGGCTGTCTCTACATTTTACGTTTTCTTCTCCCACCAAACAGAGCTCTCTTGTCTTCCAGTGCCCGGAGTTAAACAGTGCTTAATTCAGTTTACAACATGCAGGTAGACTAGAGGAACCCAAATAGGTTGTCTATAAATTGCTTATTCATTCAAAATTCATTTGGCAACAATAAAACTCCTTATTCTAAACTTACTTAGCACTTAAAACATGCAGAACATTTTTCCAGGATACTGGGTTCCGGCTCTGGTTCTGTATCACCAACATTTGTGAAGCTTTTCAAAAATACCCATGCGAGAGTTCCACTCCAAACCTACCAAAGCTCAGGGCAGGGGCCCAGACTTCTGTTTAGCTGCACCGAGGATGTAGGCCTTAGATCCTCAAGCTATCTTCTGTCCTCTGTCACTGGATCTTATTTGACTGGCCCACCTATACTGATTACACTGGAGTTAGAAAACTAGGGGGCTGCTGAAGCTGGTCCTCAGAATAACTTTATCTGATAGACAAGTTTTTAAAGATTTTTATTTTATTGTCAAGTTTTAAAAATGAGATTTCACATGAAACTCAGGATTTCTGGCTTTTTGGAAAACTTTAAAGATCTGAAATGTCCCTGAAGGAGGGACAGTCTTTACCAAATAAACACTACACTACTGCACATCTGTGTTAAAAGGCTAGTTTGAGTTTGATATAATTTCTGCTAATAGCCTCATACCCTGTTTATGACTTTCTCCAGCAATTTCTGGCTGCCTTTGGGCCCAGGTGACTAGAAGAGAACCTTGGATGAGAATTTAAAGTACTGGTAAGAAAGTAAATAGAGTTAATGAAATGAGAGACCATAAATTCTAAGCTGGATTAAGAAGTAAAAAGGGGAAGGGAATGCTAGGTAGGGGAAAGTGGAGAGAGAAATATACTGAGGCCTGAATGAAAATAAAGAATGGTCAAAATAGCATTAATCATAATAATGATAATGATGATGCATATCAAGTCTTTATAATATGCCACTCTACTAAGACTTCTCATATATTAAATCCTCACTTTATAATTACAGAAGTTAGGTACTATTATCCCTGTTTTAAATATGAAGACAGAGGCAAAGTTAAGCCGCTTACCTAAGAAACAACAGATAATATTAACAAATGGCAGAGATGGGATTCAAATCCTGGCAATCTGGCTCCTATGGTCCTAACCATTATGCTAAAATGCACACCCTAGCAAGCACCTAGAGGGATAATGGTTAAGATTTAAGAACAGGATATTTGAATCAGTGATTTCAGAGTGGTGTAATTCTCAGGGATGACAAATTCCAAGGAATTGAGGAGGAATAACAGAAATTATGATACGCTTGGGGTTTGTGATGCACTTTAATCAGGTTTTCCAAATAGTACATATTTCTAGGTATGGATCAGAGTTCTTAGCTGCAAGCAACAAAAGCTAACCCTGGCTGGTTAGGCAGAAAATGAGTTTATTAAAAGACTAGTAAACAGTTTCAAGGCTAAACTGCTAAGAACACCAAATATCACACTGCAAACTGATTAGATGAGGAAACCTGTTGCTGCTAGAACACACCAGATGCTACAATTAGCTCTGCTGTCATCTAGGAATGTCATAGCCATTGCTGCTGCTACTGTACACTAGGGACACTATAACCACTGCTGCTGCCAGCACAGGGAACTGCAAGTGTACTCTCTCCAGATCAGCCTGCTTACATCTGTAAACTTGTAATTCACAGAGCTCGGAGGTCTGTCTGGCAGAGCCTAAGTTCCCATCTCGCGCTCTAGTAAGGAAAACGAGTGAGTTTTTGCTTCCATTTTGGTAAGACAGGGCTCATGATGTGCAACATTCCTAAAGCACAGGAAGAGTGTTCAAAAGATGCTAAAATGCAACCACCAACATGACCAATATCCAATACAAAGAACACTGATCGTACACATGACCAAAGAAGCAGATTTTAGGAGAATCTGTTAAATACATCTGCTTTAGCTAAGGGGTGAGAATGATTCAAAGTGAAACCATAACACACACACATCTTCAAGTCTGCTCATTAAAAGGGGCAGGAGATACAAACACAAGTAGGCACCACACATTATAAGGTAACTTAACAACTCACGGCTTAATAAATTGATGATGGCAAAGTCTCAATAAATTACATTAAAAAGCAGGAATAGAAACAACTGAAATGATAGTCAACTCAACTGATGATGCATTAATAATAAAGCATCCTTAACCCAAATTTCAGAAACTGTAAATGTACACGATGGCAATATATGCAGCATCGTGCAGTATGCACATAGAATACCGATTTAGAATCATAGACAAATTTTCATTTTATGAATACCAACTTTTAGGAATATTTAACGACTCACTTTGCAAATTACAAGACCATAGCTTTTATAACAGCCACACATAAAAACGAGTCCACAGATTTCAGTAAGAACTGAAGGACCTTGGATTTTTGGATCAGTTCATGGCCTATCAAGGGATTGATCACCTACCAGGCTTTGAGAACCAAGCCTTCCTAATGCTGTTTTTTATGTGGCATTGAGTTAAGAGTCTGACCTTAGCCTCAAATCTACATGATCTTACAGATCCACTCCTCAACACTGTCAGACTAAACTTGGTCTGGTAGTACAGGTTCTCAAGAGAAAGAATTTGGCTCAGTGTGAATCATATGTCCACTTCTGAAACAACCAGTTATGGCATGCAACTGATCACCTGGTATAAACTGGGCTGCAGAAGCCTCTGTCTTTAGTAGGGGAACTTGTAGCCTTCTGACACTATCACCTTTGGCTCACAAACCAGAAGTACTTTAACAGGTAAAGGATGAAATGACTCAATATTTAAAACACAAAACTAATCTAATGAACCGGCTATTTCCATTATTTCATTTCTTAACAGCTTTAAAAGGTATAGCCTGGTAAAGAACAAATTTTGTTCTTGTCTTGTTGTAATTATCTTTTTGAGCCTCAGGCTCATCTGTGAAATACTCACCCAGGGCAATGCTGGGAGGACTGAACACAATCACTTACTTAGTATCTAGGCCTGCCACCTGGTTTACAGGTAAACACTCAATAGCCATTTATGTATTTAAGGAAAATTTATGTTACTATTTTTTCTTACCACAACTGCAAATGTTTAGGAATGAAACAATTCTAGATTTCTCCTTTCTTCAGAGCCCCACCCTGATCTCTGTTCCACAACCATTGTCCTACTATCCTTAGGGGATGAGCCGACCTGGACCAGAATGGTAAAAATGGCTGTAGAACTGGAAGAAATATACAATATCCACACCCAAAACTCTCACTGGGAAATAAGCAAGGAGTCTGCAGTTAAAAAATACATTTAATGTTATAATTTCATATTATACAATTTCAGAAGGTAAAAGTCCAACTATAGCTTTAGTAAAAGTAAAGATCACATCACTTTCTTGACTGAGGAGGATGCACTAAAGCTTCTGTGACTCAACCAAAGGAATACTGCATTGGAGTACTGTGACACTTTTATGTTGATCCAAAGGACTTAAAAAGTCTTTTTTAAAAGTCTGAGAAACTCTTACCTAGAACAACCCACTAGAAATCTTTATAGATTAAAAACAAAACAAAACAAAACAAAAAACAAGTTCCCAAAAAGTTAATAGAATGTCCAAGCCAGAGAGCTAGGAAATCCTCACAGTAGACTTAAGACAGTCTTCTCATCTTTAGTCCAGTTCTCAATACACTATACAATGACTATGGTTAATCAAGATTTAACTGTATCCCAAGTATGCTTTCCCCTTTCAATAAAAATCCTTGAAGTACAGTGAAACAAAGGTCTCAATTCAATACTTGAGTTTTTAACTGACAAACATCTGCCCTTGCTTGCCATATCCATATCTAAGAAAGAAGGCCTATCTCTTTAGCATTTAGGAAAGGCTTATTCTGCATACCATTGCTATCACTTATTATTTACAAGTCCTGCCAGCTCATGGTATCGGACCACTTTGCAGATAAAAAAAAAAAACCGAGGGTGGGTAAGGTTAGGTGACTTGTCCATGATTATAAAATGAGTGAAATTGAAATTCAATTCATTCTAATTCTAGAGCTCATTCTACTACACCAAGCTGCCCCTCACCGCTCAACACCCTTACCTGCTCCCTGTAAGGAAACAGAATTGGTGGAATTTGTCTGCAGAGAATTAGCAGAGGCTAGCTATGCTTTTCGGATGGTCTTGGTTATATTTAACCTGCCGAATATCCCACACATAATAGAGTTAAAGAGATCAAATAAATCGCTATAAAGTCGGTGCAAGATTATTATTCAACTCTCTTGGTGAAAACTTCGTTTCAATTGAACGTTCTGAAAAATAATTTCACAATTTCAATTTGGCATTCTTAAAAACTGCTTGGAATCGGGGCACTGTGCCCCCAAGTGGTCAAAACAGGCCTATCAGTGGAGATCGCTACTCGTTCAGCTGGTGCACTTGCCAATCCAGCAACGCAGCAATGTTCCTGCAGTCTCCCAAAGCGGTAAAAGCCCAGGCCTCAGCAACAGCACAGGCGCCGCCCCCCGCCCAGGTGGCTTTACGCATGCGCCTTCTCGGCTTCTGTCGGGGCTACCACCGCCTGGTGGCGCCACTCCCCCCGACCCCGTGTCACCGGCTCAGCCCGCTCTTTCGAGTACCTTTGTCTAATTCCATAAGGGCAGAGTTAGCATCCAGCTCCTGTTCGCCATAGCCGGCATCTGCCAGGAAAGACTTAGTTGAGTTTGACGCCATGACCCGAACAGTGACTCGACTAGCCTATTCAAAAAGATTGTAAACTCTGCCCCAGCTCCGCCATCTTCTCCCACCACCTCGCGGATTTTTCCTCCGCGCTCTGTCAAGCCGTGTTACGCATGCGCCCTGGTCACCCCGCCGTTCGCCAGAACCTTTACGGCCCCGTGCGCAAGCGCTCTAGGAACTCTGGCGCTCTAGGTTCCCGCGGCTGGGAGAAAAGAAGGCGGGGATTCGGAGGGGGAAGTGACTCGGCGGCGTCCGGACGCCGCTGCGAGAGCCAATCAGAGGGTGTGACGTCAGTTTGGCGGGGAGTTTGGTGGCCGGGGCTTACAGTGGCGGGAGTTGGAGGCTATAACTAGTCCTCTTCTCAGAGTCGCGAGTTGTGGCTTTTGCTGAACCCGGGGGCACTTCCACGGCATTTCAGACTCGGTTGAGCCTTTTCCTCCGGTCCAGATGCTCTTCAATTCGGTGCTCCGTCAGCCCCAGTTCGGCATCCCGAGAAATGGTGAGTAACGGCCCTAACCGCTGCCTGTTGCTGGCGGGATTCGCCTGCCTCGAAACAACACGTCGGACCAAGGCCGACTCCAGTTCTTTTTTCCAGCCCCCGCGTGCATTCGTTTTAGCAAAGAATGCTGAAGAAAACTGCACTTGCAGGCCCTCGGTGCACTTTTAATCGTAGTCTGGATTTTTAAGATTGTAATGTAGACTGACGGAGGGAAGGAAGTCGACTTAAATGGCCTCCTTTACGGCTTAGGTCTCTGTTACACGCTAACTGGAAAACGTGTGCATTTGTGAATGTGTGTGTGTGTACCTCTCCGCAGCTGTGTGAAATCGAGGAAACTCATATTCACCGATTCATTTGTTGTAAAACTTAACTGAGCCCTATTTGTTGAAGGTACACGAGTGAATCTGACCCGCTCTTAAGGAAACTCAGTCAAGCAAAGAAGACAAGAGAACGTCTGCTTCTAACATCGTCCAAAAAAAAAAAAGTTTTCTCCCTGATTACTACACATGCATAAAAATTCGAAATTATCGAGTGAAAAATGCCCATAACCATATCCCCAGAGATGACCACTGTTAAATAGATTGAAGTATACTTTTTCAAATGTTGTTTAATACCAGAGGTAGTATGAATGTGTATTGCTATTTATAGAAATGGTATCAAAATGTTTAACTGTGTAACTTGTGAATATTTCCATGTTAGTATGTAGAAAGCCAACGTACTCTCTACAGTTCTTGAGGTTCCTTTGGTTAAAACATTGTCAGTAAGAGTTTTGAGCTCAGGTTTGGGTGTCATCGACCTGAAACTTCCTGGTAAGTTTCTGATAAGGGAGTTACTACCCACAGGAAGCTTGGATAGATATGAAATCTCATTCCTTTAAAGATGGCTAGATCTTTCTCTTTGAAACCATGTGGAAAACAAAAAGAAGAATCTGAGGAGGGAATTTATACTTAAGGCATAGATCTAGGAAAAGCATTTTGAAGAGACTGAGTAATTTCTCAACTTCCTGCCCCCAATCTAAAACTATACCATCCTTACCTCCTTCATTCTTAAATAATTTTTAAAATTATACTCTAAATACCCCTTTTTCTGTTTCCCCTGGGACCTTGCTGGAGTAACTTCTCTGTCTGTGTCAACAATGGCAATACAAAACAGTGTTCAAGAGCTTTGTCTTTGGAGGTAAAATGCCTGGGTTTTAATTCCAGCTCCACTCCTTACTGTGTGTGTGACCTGGGAATTTTGTAACATATTTTCTTTCTCATTCACAAATTCTCATTCATTATTTTGTTAGCCTCTGAAATTCATTCATTCTTACATGTTATGCAATGAACTTTCTAAGACTATCTTCTCTCCCCTTCCATGTTCGTGTTTCATCCTAGGCCCCTTTTCTCCACCCACCTCCTCCCAGGATGATCATAGCCTTAACCAGGGCTTCTTCCATAATAACTGCAACCTTCCTTGCCCTAGAATTTACATCCATTCCCTTAGAAGTTGTACGAGTACTCTCACCCAGATGGTCAGTTCCACAAGCATCTCAAACTCAAATACCAAAACTGAACCCACTTTTTCCCAAACCTGTTGTCATGTTATCTACTTTAGGCCATGATTCCATTATTTTAAACTAACTAGTCTTCCCAGCCAGAATCCTGAGAGGCATCAGAATTCCTTCATTTTCTTCAAAATATACACACAGAAATTTTCCTTAAAAATCTTTTGAATCTGTCAGTCCCCACTGATTTTTGCCTCTACACCATGTGTTGGATCAGTTAAGACTGTGCTTACCATTCCATTTCCCTACATAGAGCCCCTAAATACCCTCTTGTCTGGACGATGGCAAGTCTCCCAAATGGCCTTTTAGTTTCCCCCTCTCTACTTTATTCTCCACATCGCTGCCAGTGATCATTCCAAAATGGAAATCTCATTGCTCTTTTGTGTATTTTTAAATTGGTATCTAGTTTTTATCTGAAGTTTAAATAAGTGTAAAGGCCATATTGACATTTTAAAATAAAAATACTACATTACTCTTTTTAAATGTATCTGATAGAATGTAAATACTACTATAGTGATTTGATAACCATCATTTTTTAAAAATACAAACTCTTTTAAGTGCATAGTTGCTCTTTTTCTTTTGAATCTATTTCCACTTTATTTCTCCCAACAGAATTTATCCTAATGTAATCAAGTTCATGTTGGAAATAGCATAGCATAATAAGGGTTCAAAAGTAGTTTAAGGGGCTGGTCCAAGAAGTGTGTGTTGTGAGGTGCCGAAGTGGAGGGGCCTAGTTACTAAGTCACGTTAGACCATTTGTTGGTGTTTGGATATTAGTCTGTTGATAAACCTGGGCAGACTTTTTCAGGGCAAGGGCTACTTCTCCAAGTGTCTGTGTCCACTAGCTATTTCCTTTATTATTTAGGCAGTCACCCCAAAATTGCTTGGCCACCTGTGGACCACCATCAACTTGCCCAGCCCTGCTATAGGTAATGAGGCAGAGTTGAGGGAGTCACTGTTTACTTATAAAGAGTTAGGTCTCCATATCATCTTCAGTTCCACCTAAATTATTCAAGGTTCAATCTTTTGAATTCGTGTATTATAGTTACTACATTTTTTAAAATCCCAAACTGTAAGTGTAACTTTAGAACAGAGACTTTTGTTTTTAAATTGATTCTGTAGATGGATATTTTTTAACACTACAACATAACTCATTATTGTATTCTCTTAGTGGTCTTTAATGGCTTATTTACAATGATATCTGACCTTGAGATATTAGCCCCAGGAATAAATTACTAAATCTGAATTGAATTTCTGTGCCTCTTTTGTACTGATTCCTTCAGGTTATTTCCATGAACATCTGAGGTTATGTCAGGCTAAGATATCTTCTCCAAATGATATTTTTGATGAAAAGTGAGAATGGAAAGTATCCTAAAATATGAGAGTTTGTTGATTATTAGACAGCTCTCAGTAGATTGTAATTTCATTGTTTCCTCTTAATGCTTAATAACATTTGGTTCTCAGTAACTGTTTATTGAGTCAGTGTTCCTTTTATATATTTATAATGTTTTGATCCACATATAAAAATGATAAATCTTTGAAGATGGTTTGCTGTTTACACCATAGTGCATATTAGGCTTCTGATGCTAGCAGAATGAACTGTTTCCTCCCAGAATTTCTTCCTCTCTCTTGTATGTTCAATAAAAGTTACTCATCTTTCAAGACTTGTTTGATTTCACCTCCTCCAAAGACTCCCTGACCCTACTAATACTAGCTAGAGCTAACTGTATTCTTGGCATGGGTGCATAATGCTTTACTTTAAAATTGCTTTAATATACTTTGAGATATTATGACTTGTTATTATTACCATTTTAGCATCCTAGAATTTCAGCACTCGAGAGTAAAAGAGGAAGTGCAAGTATTTACTTGCGAATATGTTAGAGGCTATAGTAGGTATGCTGACATAAATTATTTCCTTTAATTCTATGATCATTGGATTATGTATGATTATATTGCTAGTAATTTAAAGCGTTTGCAGTAACATTGCTTTAAAAACTCTAAAAACAAAATTTTAATTGAAGACAATGGCGGTTTTAATTGTTGTGGTTATCATCAAAGGGTAGGAGGACAGGTAAGATCTCTTTTAATGTGCACAGGCCACTCATTTCTCATTTCTTGCACTCTTAGCTATACTAGGCAAGAACCTTCATTTAGAGCAAGGGTGTCCAGTCTTTTGGCTTCCTTGGGCCACATTGGAAGAAGAACTGTCTTGGACCACACATAAAATACACTAACATTAATGATAGCTGATGAGCTAAAAAGAAAAGGTCGCAAAAAAAATCTCATAATGTTTCAAGAAAGTTTATGAATTTGTGTTGGGCCACATTCAAAACTGTCCTGGATGCAGGTTGGACAAGGTTGATTTAGATGGTAGGCCAAAGCTATATCTCACCAGGATTTGGGAGTGCTCTTTCATTTCTTCCTTAGGAAGATACCAGAAACCATATTCTAGAAGACGGTAGATAGTGAGTGGCTATATATTAAGTATATAAAGCTTTTTAAGGTAAGTAGTTTGGCCAGTACCACTCTGCATTTGTTAAAAGTACTCATATGATGATATATTGGAATTCTATAAGGACTTGTGTCTTATTTTAGGATGGTCTTCGCAGTACCCTTTACAGTCCCTTCTAACTGGTTATCAGTGCAACTCTAATGATGAGCACACTTCATATGGGGAAACAGGAATCCCAGTTCCTCCTTTTGGTTGCACCTTCTGTTCTGGTAAGATTTCCTATCTAGCTGTGCTTGGTCAGAAATAATCTATTTCACACTTAGAGGAAAAAATATATAAGGGTGTCCCCGTTTCAAGAAAAAGTAAATTACATGGTGGAGTTTTTGTAATAACTGTTCTACCTGATTTATAAAATAGACTTTACTTAATCTATATGCCCAATTATATATTTCCTCTAAAGCAGTGGTTCTCAACCTTCCTAGTGCTGCGCCCCTTTGATACAGTTCCTCATGTTGTGGTGACCCCTCCCCCCCCCATAAAATTACTTTCGTTGCTACTTCATAACTGTAATGTTGCTACTGTTATAAAGCATAATGTAAATGTCTGATATGTGTTTTCCAATAGTCTTAGGCGACCCCTGTGAAAGGGTCGTTTGACCCACAAAGGGGTCACGACCCACAGGCTGAGAACCGCTGCTAAAGCATGGGACTGTTACAGCACCTTCTTTTTTTAAAACTGATAAAGGAAAGAGGTTGCAAAGTTTCAGCCATCATAACAACTTTTACCCAGTAGATACCCCTTTTGATATGATTGAACCAATTTTTCTGTAATGCATTGGGGAACATAGGAACAGAAATAGAAGTACTTGTTACCACTGTTAATATTTTGAGAGAATAAGTAAAAGGTTGTGAAAAGGGAATTTTAAACTAACAGGTTCAGCCTGCTGGTGGCCTGTATTATATACCTTTATTTGCCATTAGCCAGTACCACTCTTGTTTTGTTTAAGTACCACACTTGATTTGCTCCTTCTCTAACTAAGAGATTATCTTAAGATAATTTTCATGGTTTTGAGTCATTGACTAAATTAGATATTATGGAAAATTTTAAGCAATTTTTAATTCAAATTACCTCTCTACCATATCAGATGATATTTGGGTAGAATCACCTTCCCTCTTTGTAAGCACATTGTGTTTACCTTATAGCTTTCAATCTGTATTATGTTATTTACATAGCCTTATATTCAGTTCTAAAATTTAAAATTTTTGTGTTATTCTTTATATATTCTATTCTTTGTTTCTTATTTAGCTCCCAATATGAAACATATACTAGCAGTTGCCAATGAAGAAGGCTTTGTTAGATTATACAACACAGAATCACAAACCTATAGAAAGAAGTGTGTCAAAGGTAAGTCTAGGTCTAAAATTTTTGTTTTAACATTTTAAATTTATAAAGTCTCAAGTAAATTATTATTTGAATACATTCCCAATGATAATTCATTTCTAATTATGTCTGTTTAGGGACAGGCTAAAAGTAAATGGTGGATTGCCTTTCTATCAATAAATGTTACTTATGTCAATACCTTTACCGAAAGTTAAGAAAAATATGTTTTAGGATTAAAAACAGTTATTGTTGTAAAATGATTGAGTCTTTTACACTTAATGGGGTTGGGGGAAACATTGCTTTAAAATACTTATATTGGCCAAGCATCTTCTACATATAAGACTAAGTTCTACTGACCTTACTTACTTCCTTAAGAAGGTAATCATTTGGAACTAGTAAGTCATGTTGAAATAACTAAAATAAAACAAAGCCTAAATGATGTAGAAGTACAAAGAAAATGCCATAGGAGTCAAAAGAGAAAGCTCTCATGAAGAGAAGTGGAAGAAAGTTTTTCATAAAGATTGTGACGTGTGAGTTAGATTATAGTGCGTAGACCAGTGGAAGTGGAATGGGACACTTTGGGTAGAGGGAAAGGCATACGCAAAGGCTTAGAGATAAAAGTAGGATATAATAAGGAAATAGGGAGTACTCCACTGTGGTTGGAATAAGATATATAGAGAACAATGAGAAATAAGCCTTGCAACAGAGATGGGACAAAGCATGTCGAACCTTGAGTGTCAAACAGAATACTTTGAACTCCATTCAGAAAGCACAGTGAAGATTTTTGAGCTGGAAAATGTTTCAGAAATATTTCATTTTAGAGAATATATTACTAGTCACCTCATGGAAAGGAATTTGATATCATAATAGTAATGCTTTTGATAATGAACTCTTTAAATCTTCCTTCTCCGTTATAATACTCTCTGGCCCATGGACCAGAGTTGGCTAACCACTCATGTTTTCAGTATAGTTTCCAAGACATTTAAACTGCTACTGACAATGACTACCACAGAACATAGTCTAGAGACATTTTGCATTCCCCATTTTCTTTGTTTAGAATGGATGGCTCACTGGAATGCTGTCTTTGACCTGGCCTGGGTCCCTGGTGAACTTAAACTTGTAAGTGACTTTCATTTTATTGGGATCTGAGTAAATTCTGGTAAAGGTTGCTTTATTACATTGTGATGACTTGTTTTTTTGAAGGTCACAGCAGCAGGTGATCAGTCAGCCAAATTTTGGGATGTAAAAGCTGGTGAGCTGCTTGGAACATGCAAAGGTCATCAGTGCAGCCTCAAGTCAGTTGCCTTTTCTAAGTTTGAGAAAGGTAGGTTTGTGCCTATTTCATCTCCTTTACCTCCTTTATGATGGGGTAATAAGCCCCAAAAGACCAGTAATTTACCCTAAGCCAATCACATGCTTCGGGTATTGACTCTCCTCCAAAAATTGCATGTTTTACTTCAGTCTCTATAGACCCTTCAGGTAGTTCTTTTATTTTTTCCAGAGTTTACAGCTAATGCAGGTGGATTGGTTTGGTAAGCGTTCACTCTTCCATACAGGAAGCAGAGTGGTTTTGGTGTAATTTTAAAGACTAGAACATTGCAGATACAGTCAAGTTCTGTATTTCCTTCTCCAGTCCCATTGCCCTCCTTCCATCCCAGAGGCCACCCCTTTCATAAATTTTGTGTGGATCTGGTTCACATTTTTATACTGAGTCAGTGCATTTTGGAGGTTTGGAGTACTGCTGAGAATACCTTTAAAATTACTTCACATTTCTGTGCCTCAGTTTTCTCATCTGTGAAATGGGGATAATACCTACCTAATAAGGTTGATAACAAGGATTGAGATAATTTATATAAAGCACTTAGGGTAGTGTCTAGCACTTAGCAAGCACTCATTATGCAGAGGCTGCCAGGAAAGTCTCCAGCCATGTAACAATTCTTATTATATTAACAATGGCTGGATTTTTTTCCCAGACAGCCCTCATATTTTGGTCATTGCTTGGTTATCATTATTCTTACTATAACTTTTCTACATGTGTGTATATAATATTTTAGGTGGTTTTAAGAAAATTTACACCGAGGGATTAATTTTATGAAGTTTTTGTTCAACACAAGTATTTTGAGTTCTTTTTCATTCTTTCTACTTACCGCTTTGTTTCCTATTATTTGTTATTGAGCCGTGTGCTTTTTAATTTTTAATATCCAGTGCCAATGATAGGACCTCGTGTATATAGGTACTCCAGGAAACTTAAACTGACTCATTTTGCTAACTTTCTGATAAACCGTTTCTCCACAGCTGTCTTCTGTACAGGTGGAAGAGATGGTAACATTATGGTCTGGGACACCAGGTGCAACAAAAAAGGTAGTCCAGTGCCATTGTAATTTTGACGAACGTGGGCTGTTCCCATACTTAATTATTGTGAATGAAAGGTTTATTGATTTCATCTGCTAACCACCAGGGGGCACGTCTTCATAATCCTCCATTTCTGCTCACTGCTCTAATTCCCAGAATTTTTAGCAATTGTTGCAGGTATCCCTTCTGTGCCTCATATTGTCCTCTCAGTTATGATGCTGTTTACCTAAACTATTGATGGACTTGAAATTATTAATACATGGACTCACTGGTAAATGATCTTTTAATTAAAAATTGGGGGGCTTTAAAGAACTGGATTAGATTAAATACAATTGTGCTCACATTACCCCATGGTGCCATCAAGCAGAATTCGATGATCATCTCCATGCTTGCTTACTTTTTCAAAAAATAAAAAATACTTACTTTTTAATAGACTAACTATATTGAAAGCAGTTTTAGATACACAGCAAAATTGAACAGAAAGTACAGAGAGTTCTCCCTCTCCTGATTGATATACCCTGTCCCCACACAGCCTCTGCCCTGTCAACACCCCACATCAGAATTGCACACTTATTACAACTAATGAATGCACACTGCTAACATCACTGCCACTCAGGGTCCGTCTGGACTTTACATGAGGGCTCACGCTTGCTATTGCACATTTGATTGGTTTGACAAGTGAATAATACATTTCTATTATAACATCATACAGCAGTGGTCACCTACCTTTTTGGCACCAGAGACTGATTTCCTAAAGACAGCTTTTCCACAGACGGGGTTGGGGGTGCATGAGCGCAGGTCACAATAGTGTTCGTCCTCCTGTGAGAATCTAATGCTGCCACTGATCTGACAGGAGGCAGAGCTCAGGCGATTGTGCCAGCGACGGGGAGTGGCTGTAAAAACAGATGAAGTTTTGCTCAGTTGCCCATTAATGGCTCACCTCTTGGTGTACGACCCAGTTCCTAACAGGCCATGGACCAGTACCGGTCCTTGGCTTGGGTTGGAAACCCCTATCATACAGGATAGTTTCACTGCTCTGAAAAACTCTCTGTTCCCCTTATTTATCCTGCCCTCCCTCCCCCAACCCCTAGCAACCACCGATCTTTTACTGTCTCCATGGTATTGCCTCTCCCCAAGTGTCATAATTGGAATCATAGAGTATATAGCCTTTTTAGATTGGCTTTTCTTTCTCAGTAATACATATTTAAGGTACCTCCATGACTTTTCATGGCTTAGTAGTTCATTTCTTTGTAGCACTGAATAATACGTCAGTGTTTGGATATACCAGTTTATTCATGCATTCACTTAATGAAGGACATCTCGGCTGTTTCCAGGTTTTGGGAGTTATAAATAAAGCTGCTATAAACATCCATGTGCTTATTTCCTTTTTATACATTATAATCTCACCACGAGATGTGTAGTACAGTAGCTCTGCTGGCTTCTAATTTTACTAGTAAAGAATATTAATATCTGAGATCTTATGTATAAATGTTACATTCAGCATAGGATTAAAGTTCTTAAATCAATTTTCTTGGAATATCTTTCAGATGGATTTTATAGGCAAGTGAATCAAATCAGTGGAGCTCATAATACCTTAGATAAGCAAACCCCTTCAAAACCTAAGAAGAAACAGAATTCAAAAGGGCTTGCTCCTTCTGTGGTAAGGTTTTACATCTGGATATATGTGTGCAGATCTTAACAATAGGATAGAATCTCACTTCAGGGAATTTTGGGGGGCATAAAATAGGGTCTATACATTAAGTAAATGAAATAGTCAGTGGGTTTATTGCTTAATGCTTATTCAGTACCTATCATAGTGGTTTTCAAAACCTAGTGTGTAATAGTCACCTGGGGTGCATGTTAAAAATTCAGCTTTCTGGGCCTCATCCCTAGGGATCTCCATGCATGCACTTATCTACAGTATAATGTGACTCATTAGCAAAGGGGGAGTAGTTTGAAGAAGCATATTAGGTATTATGATACAGTGTTCTCCAGGGAAAGGGGTCCCTGTTGTTTTCATAACATAAGCTACAAAAAAGATGGGAATTTTTTATGTGTTTTTTAAAATTGGGCAAACTATTAAATATATTGAGAAACATTTGGGTAGAATGTAGTACCTCTCTAGTGTCTGGTGGTCAAAGATCCAGGAATGCCCCTCTTTTTTTCTTAAAAATAATCACCCTTGCTCTTAATTAATGTATTTATTTTTCTAATATTTCTGGTGTGTAGGATCCAAGTTAATATTTTGGGGAGGTGTGGTTACCAAAACATTAGGACTTAAAATAGCATGTCATGAACAGGCATGATTGGAAACAGATAGGGTTAGCATGAGGTTTGTAGAGGCCAGATGAAGATAAAATAAACATTTCAGACATTTAATCAGATTCTGAGCCAAGAAAACTTGTTAACAGCCTTTAGGAGGTAAAAGTTCTTTGAGCACCTTTACATTTTTCAGAGTATATAAGCATTTTTCACCAGTAATTCTTGAAATACTTTTATATGGTAATCTAGGTAGACAGCGACATATTAATAGAGGAAATGAGCACAAGAAAGTTAAATGAATTTGCTAAGGATACACAGCTTATTAGTGGGGCTGATTCTAAGTAGGGTCAATAGACTTGAACAGATTAAATCTTTTGATCACCTGTTTGTTTCTTGACTATAAGTCAAAGCGTTAATGCTATATGCTATAACTTAATGATATTATTTTCTAGCTAAAATTACTTCTTGGTCAGCGTATACATCTGATTAGGATTATTAGATGAGGATATAGGATTATTAGAGAGGGAAAATTTAGTCTAACTCGAACTTTGGGAGGGAAAGAAAAGCCATTTTAGCACCTTGGTGTTTTGATGGTGAAGATTGATATCAAAAATAGGATTTCCTTCTTTTCTTTTTCTTCCTTGTGCTGTTAGGATTTCCAACAGAGTGTTACTGTGGTCCTCTTTCAAGATGAGAATACATTAGTCTCAGCAGGAGCCGTGGATGGGTAAAGAGTCTTTTATTCTCCATTCTTTTGATGAGGTCTCTTTCATGAACTATGATGGAGAAGTCATCTAGTCCCATTATAATTGAATGTGTGCTTTTAACTTCCAACACATATTGAGTACCCAGCTGAGAAGAGGACCTATAGATCACACTGGAAAAGATCTAGTTAGGACTCTTGCTGCAATAATTAAACGAGACAATACATGCATCACACTTAGCATATCGTGTAGCTCATGTGAGCACTGTTGGCTGCTGCTATTGTAGAGAAGCTGGATGGTTAGCTTACTTGTCTATGCAGTATAATTTAGTTAGTGGTTCTTCTGTTATGGGGTGAAATTTCTATTCTTGGATTTTATCTTCTTGGATTTAGTGATATCCTAAAAGAAGGAATCTGATTCTGAATGTGTAATTGGCATTTCTAGCAGTACTCTAACTAGATTAATAATAAGGCCTAATGACTTTCACTTACCTGCCATCCATAATTGGTCTGAATTTTTGGCTTCCAGATAATTTTGTGGTACTTCTTGATTGGTTGCTTTGTCAGAATATATGTTATTTGAGTGTATCAGGACTCTTTCTTTTTTAAACACCATTCCTTGCTCCCTTACTTGCTCATTATATCTCTCAAGACATCCATCCCTTCAAAAGATGTAATTTAAAAATGATGGCTTAATAACTAGGATTTCCATTGTGTCCTCTGGATACTAACACTCCTGTGGACCAAATTCTCAGGCACAAATAAAGATTTATCTGCAAGTTATCAGTTGTGCTTGTGAGTGGCTGTGAGAACTTGTTCTGTTTCCAAGGATACTGCCCTGTTACACCAAGCTTGTGTTTTCAAGTTGCCAATAAACTAAATATAGAAGATTAAGACAGTTACCCTAATAGATGAAATGAAATAATACTTTATTTCACAGGAAAGTTTGTTCAGATTACTTGAGTTTTACATATAAAGATATAACCATGGAGATAGAGCTTGTTACTTACTCTGTCAGAACTTACATGGAGAATGTTAAAGGCTTAGGAAGTGTCTTTTTCTGCAAACAATGAAACCGTGACTATCAACACCCGACCCTTCATCTTCCTTATCCGCTCTCTTGAAGTAAACCCAGGGTAACCCATCCCTGGGTCAGATCACATCTGTTTCCGTTCTGCCAGAATTGTAAGCCTGACATTGGAGACCACACTTTGAGATAATTCCATCTGTTTCCCAATGAGATATATTCACTGTGCTTGGTTGATGTGCCAGAAGAGTTAGATTAAAAGTCACGTTCAGTATAGTTGAAACTGGTGGTTGGGGTTGGAAAAGGATTACAAACTATTTCTTTACCTTTGTTTTTGGGGTCATCAAAATATGAGGTTTACATAAGAATTATACTACTTAAGGCTGGAGTTGGAGAAGGACTACAAAAATAACTATTTCTTTACTTTGGTTTTTAGAGTAATCAAAATATGGGATTTACGTAAGAATTATACAGCTTACAGACAAGAACCCATAGCATCCAAGTCTTTCCTGTATCCAGGTAGCAGCAGTCGAAAACTAGGTAAGCCTTTTTATAGACTGTAGGACTTTATGGGAGATATAAGTTTTTGTTAATATTTTAAAGTAAGTATCAAGCAAGTTTTCAGCAACATAGACTTGAGGAACTCCAATATGTGGTTGTACCTTTTTGGAATTTAAAAGATAAAAGCAGTGTTTTTGGTTTGTATATTTTGGAGAAGAATTTTGATATTTCTTCGTGCGGAATGATCTTTTAGCCTCAACATTTTGACCTCATCTCTTCTCACTGTCACCAGGACATGCTAACTAGAGTTTCCTTTTTCTAGGATACTCAAGTCTGATTTTGGACTCCACTGGCTCTACTTTATTTGCTAACTGCACAGATGACAACATCTACATGTTCAATATGACTGGATTAAAGACTTCTCCAGGTAATATCTTAGTTATTCAAATTCTTACCCAGAAACTAATACAGACTTTTTTGTTAATGACAATTTAATGTTCATTTTTTTCTAAGCCAAATTTATTAAGACATTTGAGGATTTTAGGGTCTTTGATTAGTTCTAGTGGTGTTTCATAGGTGCACTTTGCCTTGTGATTATTTTACAAGTACAGACTGAATCCTGCTGTATTAGTGACTTACCTTTATTTAAATAGTGAGTCTCTCCCAAAATTATGCACCTTTGACTATACTTAAAATTACCTCAGTCTTTGTGGGATAGAGAAGACTGTTCTGCTCAACTTTTGTCCTGTTTAGGGGTTCATTAAATTAGGGGGCTGAATTTTTCAAGTCCTCAAAGTAATTCCTACCTATATCAGCCTTTTCAGTGTTGGACAGAGGCTATTTTATCTCTTTTATGTTTTCCCCACCCTCACCCTTTTTTTCTTTTAAGAAAATTAAAAGTGAAATCTGATATTTAAAGTTGACAAATGACATTTTTAAAAAGAAACCAGTTTCTCTGGCATACTGTAAGAAAGTTATTTAGGTTACATAATTTTAAGAATGTGATTAAGCAAGGTCCATATTAGTAACCTGGTTCTTCCTCAGGTATGGCTGTCAGAAACAGACTTTGAAATCTATTACCAATCCCCAGATCTACCCAGTTTCCACTAAAGTAAGATGTGCTGATAAACAAGAAATCTCAAAATAGTACAGATCTTAGCAGGGCTCTTCTAGAAGTTTCCAAAGACTGCCCCCAAGCCATTATTAGGACTTTAATATCTGTGGCAGCATCACATTTGACATTTCCAGTCCCCTGAAGTAGGTCTAGTATTGTCTAAACAACAATAAGAGTATTTGAAAAAGAGAAGAGGTTTTATAACTGCTTTTGCTGTTTTCCTGAATGGAACCAAACTATAGATAACTTCTAATTTAGCTTCCTTTTTATTATAATATGATGCTAAAAGGAACCGTGAGTTTCGTTTGTCCTTCTGCCATCAAACAGATGTACCCAAGGCCACTTTACTGATAATTTAACACATTTTCCTGCATTCCTAAAATGATACAATTGGCTCTCATCGGGGATTGGGGGAATGTTCCTTAAAAATTGAGTAGTTTTTGTTCATATAATTTTTATTCATCAATAATTGAATAATTACATCTGGTAATTGCTTGTCTTTTTCAAAACTTCTAAAAAGGTCTTGGGCTCAATACTTGATTTCCCATACTTTTAATTCACAGTATTTTATTATACTAAGTGGTGCTCATAAGGATGACTCTGAAGCACTTTAATAAAGCATTTTAAGAGCCCAAATTGTCAAAGAAAGATTAAATTGAGCTAATTAAAACCAGTATAGATTTCGGAAGTATTTTTTGCATAATTTAAAACATTGTTAATGTGCTTTACACCCTTCTTACTCCAGCAGAGGGCAATAAATACTTACAGGTTTAATGGGAAATTTGGTCTGTAGTTTTCCAGTCATAATTTAGAATTGAAAAAGATGAACAGTTATGTAGTTTTGGAGTTAAGTTCAGAATAAAGAAGTCTTATTTATTTTGTGGGGGCTTATTTATTGTCAGGGAAGAAGAAATTTTCCTCTACCCTTCTAGGTGGTCTAAGAATTAAATTGAGATATCACAGATTGCCAGGAGAAAATTCTATTTAACTTCATACATAAAGGGGTTCCACAATAATATGAAGGGGCAAGGACAAATTGGGCAGTTGAGCTTATATGCCATCTTGAGCTAAGGACTTCAGAGGAGAGGAAGGCAGTTCACACAGAGATAGAAAAGCAAATGTTTGGTAAATAAATGTTTGCTGGGCCATAGAGAGACAATGGGGTATAGAGCAGATGCCAATCTTTAATCCGCCCCCACCACACCTCGCCCATGGTCTTTATAGATACCTCTGTTGATAGCTCTATTCTGTGGAAAGGCTCTTTATCTTAATTCTTTTAGGCAGCTAAGGGGGAGGTAACAAGAAAAACTCCCTGAGTCTTAGGTTTCTTAACCATTTTGCGGCAATGTTTGTATATATCTGAGTGAATATTTCCATCCACTGAATGTAGCATTCAGGTTTACTCCATAAGCTCAAAAATACTTTGTTACCAGTGTGAAACTGTTTCAAGGACTTTTCTCCATTTACAAGATTTTTTTTTTTTTTTGCATTTTGGTATGTGGGTAGCTCCCTGACTGGGAATCGAACCCAGGCCACAGCGCTGACAGCGTCAATGCTGAAGCCTTAAGCCACTACACCATCAGGGAACTCCCTACAAGATTTTTTAATATGTTTTTCCTGCGGCTTACATTATCAACAACAGATGTTTTATATGCCATATTGTATAACCTTGTATAATAAATTTTTTATGTCATTAATGCCATTAGATTCTAATTTATCTAATACTTAAGTCTAATTGATGCCACTTAGTATGTTTTGAGTATTTTTTGCTAAAACTCAATATAATGGTAAATTTATTACCACATAACAAAAATTTTAAATGAAAATAAAAGCAGCTCAAAATGTTATGAAATGCATAAAATAGTAAAAATATAAACTTTTTATTTTTTGTGGCTTTTTGACACATTTTGGGGGGAAAAGCAATGTCAACGCAGTGAAAGAATTAAAAGTAAATCAGCTTCCATCTCACAGTCCAGAAGCCGAGTTGGCAGATTGTTCCATCTTGGTGAACCACTCCCTTAGTCCTGACAATAAACCAGTTAAATTCATTTCAGGAGGCAGCAATGCAGGAAGTCTCCCAAGTTAGGCCTGCGTTGTGTAAGCAAAACCTCAGGTAGGTAACGGGGGGGCATTTTTGGAGAAACAAAAGTTAATGGTTGAAACAAATTATAAACCAGTTTCTGAGCCTAGAAGGCAGCCAGTGAAGAAGACTTCTGTCATACATGATAGGGTTGAAGCATCTTTTGCTGTTTGAAATGTCTTTGATGATGTCAACGGGTGTTTGGGTAAACAAAGTGGCTTATATAACAACAGGAGTGAAGATTGTCTAAACATGAGCTTTTGTGGTACTCTCACTTAGGTTTCTGTCAATCACGTTGTTCTGCTTCAGTTTGCAGGGCTTTGGGAAAAAGGCAGCTTTACTTCTCACTGATTGCAAGTTAGAAAATGGAAGAAAAATTGGAAATGTTAGTTTGGAGAGTTGTTAGCCACGTATTTGAGGAAACCAGAGTTCAGGATCCAGACAATAGAACTACCTCGAATCTAATATCCACAAGTGTGTATTATAGTTTCTATTGAAACAAAATGGTTTTTCTTTCTAAAATTGCCCTAATTTTTATCAAAGATAGCCGAATGAAAACTAATTTATTTGTAGAATAAGTCTAGTTTTAATAAAATTGGTCTGATTATTTACATAAATGCATCAAGAATAGCATTGATCATATGCATATCTCTCAAATGTGACATCCCAGTCAAAGCATTGGTAATGCAACCAGTGTTTCCAAATATGTCATTTTATGAAGATTCTTAGTGAACTTAAGTAAATAACTATATTACCATGGAAATAAGAATACTCATTTTAGAGTTTCCAAATTCTGTAGGGATCAGGTAGGGAAAAAGAGATAAATGTTTCATTGCTTCTTAGAAAAGTGTAATTTACCAAATTTCTATGGGTCATAGGTAGCTCAGGAGGAAAAGAATTGTCCCATGTCTGGAAAATAAAGATTAAAAAAACCAATAATATTTCAGGTAAAAAGTCATAAAATTATAATCATCTTCATTAGTTAATTTAAATAGTCCCATGTATTTCATTTATGTTAATACTGATCTTTTATTAGCAGATTTATGGAGCCATCAGTTTCTCCAGTAGAGTTCTACCAATTCTTACCCAATTCAATTGTATAATCTGAAAGTAATTAGAAATCTGTATTCTTTGAAGGTAAAACACATTTGCAAGAAAACCAGAGCAAAACAATAACTGTCTGTAAATGGCAAAAGACTTAAAATGACCTAGTAAACGATCTGATTACAATGCAATGGACAAGGAAATCTGGTTATTTCTGTAGCACACATTTTAAGTTAGTGAGTAGAATTATAACTGATAACATCACCAGGACATTGCCTTAGGAATTTGCATATAATTTTTAGAACACTTAGTTAATAACATTCACATATGCAATATAACTTAAGATGGCTTATCATTACTTAGTTAACAATGTTTCCCATGTAATTTAACATGCCAAATAAGCCTAATTAGCTTAATACCTTTTTATAAAAAAAGAACATATCCTTTGAAATATATTTCAGGAGCCCTCTGGAAAATTACAAAGTTAATAGAGGTCAAAAAGACTTCATTTAGAATTTGATAATGGGAAGTTTGTCAAAATATCAAAAAGTTTTAAAGCACTCAGTCAAATGGGATCATAGGTCACTGTGAAACAATCCTTAGTTATTCATTTAACCTTGGTGACAAAGACTTTGCAGGCAAATACAAAAAGTTAAATAATTATAAGTAAAACTTAGCTCTGTAATCAAAGACCTGATAAAACAGCATAGGAGATTGTTTAGATAAAACATAAAATCCCTGCTTTTTAGATAGATTACTCAAAGGTAAAGAAAAACCTTTCATAATCTCTTTATCAGGAGCAGACCAAAAATTCAATAAACCTTGTTCCTATTAACAGAAAACCAGTTTCTAATTTTGTACTGGCTTACGTTAATATTAGAGCTCATTTACTTAATTATTAATAAATTCATTCTAATCTTAGCCAGCTTGACCATGCATAAAACTCTTTTCAAGATTCCTTTTTCACAAACCTATATTTATAACCTTCTTTATATTCAGATTTTGTCCTACACTTTCTATTTTTTTTAACCTCTCTTTAGGACACAATTACTTTCTTTTCCCTTAACAGCAGTCCTTATACCCTTTTTTATCTGAAAACACATATTTTGTTTCCCTTGCATACTAATAATGTTTCCCTTATTTTAATAGTTTTAATTATACTCATTAGAATTTTTAACACTTAGAAACCTTAATTTCTAATGAAAACCAGGAAGTAAGCAATTGTGGATTGTTACGCCAGTATTTTTTTTTTTGATTGGCAAACTATGAATACATTCCATAATTTCTAGAAACATGTTTGTTCATAGTGTATTCTTTCAGTAAAGCACAAGACATGTTTCCTAACAGACCCAAACACAGTAAGTCTGTAATATGTATATCTGAAGTGATTCATATCCTGCTTAACTTCACAATGAAAGTGTTTGATGTGGAGAGAATTTGATATGCAGGCTTTTTCTTGAAAGGCTATAAAAACAAAGGGTTTTTTTCCAGTTTTATTCTAGCAAAAGGAAGATTTCTATGAGCAGTTGTGGAAAGCTGTTAAGTCCCTAAGAATTCTCTCCCCTCTGTTAGAAGATTGGAGTGAAATTTTCTTTTCCTTCTCAAATGTATTCTTAAATTCTCAAATAACTGACTTTTTTCCCCCTTTTATTTCCTAGTAGTGTTCTGATGCCTCAGACCTTAGGTTTTGGTCTCTGTTAGGATAGGAGAACCTGTCAGGCACACTAGGCCAGATTGGATTACATGCCTTTTACCTTGAATAGTTAACAAGTCTAAAGGCTAAGCCCAACCTAGTTGGAGTATTTCACATATGAATTTACAGTTTACCCAACTAGCTAGTTTTCAGCCTATTTGAAATCCCGAGTTAAAAAACTCCCTCATACCAGGTAAGCTAGCTGACTCTTTTTACCTATTCATGCAACAAATGTTTGAATATCTACTCTATTCAAAGCGCTGTAAGGTCTAGTGAGGAAAAAAATAAGGTAAATTTATCCTCAAGTGATTGGAAGTCTAACAGAAAGACCAATGTGTTATCAATGAAAAAGGCACTTCCCTGGGATGGGCTGGGGGTCTAATAAAGGCATTTTATCAAAAGATCGAATACTGGTTTCATTCTTGTCCATGAAGACCGTTTTTCATGCTTTCTTCTCCATAGCCAGCACCATACCTAGTAGTTGAATTTAGATCTTAAGATTGGGTCTAATACAAAGCCTCTTTCTAGGGTTTTCTTTCCAGTTCCCTTTTATTTGATGGATATAGCTTGACTATTTGCTTTCGTCGTTGATGAACTAATAAAACTCATCAGAACGTGTATACTGTCTGCATTTTATTTAAACACTGGATGTAACAAGAATCAAGTAATTTGATTTTTTCTTCTGGCAGTGGCTGTCTTCAGTGGACATCAGAACTCTACCTTTTATGTTAAATCCAGTCTTAGTCCAGATGACCAGTTTTTAGTCAGTGGCTCAAGTGATGAAGCTGCCTACATCTGGAAGGTAACTTGCCAAAATTCCCCCACAAACATGAAACTAAAGTATTCCTGCAGATACTTCCTCTGTCCGAGATAAGGTGTGTTTAGTGTAAACACATACTATTCACTTCTATATTCAGTACAAGTTGCTTCTTGCTTCTTAATGTAGCCAAAACCTCACTCTGATTGTCACAAAATACATCATACTTTCATAGCTAGAGCTTCTCAGAAATTTACAATCTATTTTCACAGATTAATCAGGAAACCGAGAATTCTGAACATGGGGAGGAATTGTAGTGACTTTGTCCTCCCTGGAAAAACATGCTGTACTGCCGTTCTTCCCTATGTTTTCAGGCTCTCATTGAAGATACAGAGTATTTTGGTCCCTAGGATTTAGTCTACCCAATTCAGCCATAAAGGCTTGCATACTGCACTCAAAAATATTTGTATAACAATTGTATTCTTTATTCTCTTGTCTTATAAGTGATCTAATCTTTATAGAGGTAGCTAATAGGTGGGTGCTAGACTTACCTGGGGATCACTTCATAAATTACATAAATGTCTAATCACTGTGCTATACCCCGAAACTAATATAAAATAATATTGAATATCAACTATAATTTAAATAGTCATGGGGATATAGAGTACAGCGTGGGGAAATATAGTCAATAATATTGTAATAACTGTGTACAGTGTCAGATTAGTAACAGACTTATGGGGTTATTACTTTATGAGGTATGTAAATGTCTAATCACTGTTGTTTTGTACACCTGAAACTAATAAATTTGCTGGGTAGAACAAAAAATATATACAATAATAACATACTAATAGCATTAAAACTGGCATACAAACAAGATCCAAATACATGTTTACTTTAAATTTAAAAAAATAAATAGAATAAAATAGATGTGGCTACTTTATCAGTTTTAGGACTTTTTTTTTATTTTACATATTTCCCATTTCTGTTATACAAATACATTTTTTTTACTTTTTAAATAACAGTGATTCTAAAATGACTACTGTGCGCTAACAAATTTAAAGCTGTCCATTTGAAGTCCAATGGAAAAAACTTGAAATGTTATACACCAAGTATTAATAGCACTTGCTAACCCACTGAAAAATGGCTCTCTTGGGAATAATTAATTATAGAAACGTCTGGGAGTTCAAGATAAAGAAGAGCATTTAGACATTTGTTTTTTAGGGCTAGAAATTGTCTTCTAGGTGCCCGGTAATTTCATAAATGTCCTTGACATTGGTGAATTGAATGATAAAAAAGAGTTCATATGTTTTAAAGTCATAATGCCTAAAACTTTATAGGCCCATAGGTTTAATATTATCCCTTCTCAGGAGAAAATTACACCAATTTTAGTCCTGCCAAGTTCTAGGAAGTTGTATCTTTAATGTCTTAAGACAAGGATAGAATCTATCATGTACAAAGTATAATTCTTCAGCTTAATTTCATCTTGTCCTGGGGGGAGATACTAAATGATTTCTGTACATACTGGAGTTGGAAAATTGCAACACTACATATTAAAAGTTTTTCGTAACAGTATCCTAGATGGTCACAAGGTGGAGATACTGATCTATCCAAGATGCTTTTGCATTGGACTTGCCTCTTTCTATAAGCATATTTCTTTTATTGTATTTTTAAGTGGAAGTTTGCTTATAAAACATACTTAAGCCCTTCATCTTGTGATGAGAGTTTTTACCTAATTTACCTATAAAATTCTTCTGACTTGAGCTTTAAACTTTAACAATATATGTCATTAGCACTAATGCTTCTGTCATATATTAAATTTTGAGTTTCAAATTTGGTTCTGTGCTTATTATTTTACTACATTTCTGTTTTTCCTTTTTCTTCCCTCACTGTTTTATCTACATTCCTTTCTCTTACTTTTGCTCCCAACTTAGGAGGATTTTATACCTACCAAAATTGGTATCTTTTAACTTTCTTGCTTCTTAAAAAAAAACTTTTTAGACAGACCAAAAAGCATAATTAAAGGATTATCCAAAACAATAGTTAATGCACTGATCATTTTTAAAAATCATTTAAAATTAGTTTCTTAATTATATACATAGTTATATATGTAGTTACATGTTATTATGTACATATGTATGTATGTGTGTATATATAGATACAGTTAGTTTTATTGCCAGTTCTTAGAGAGTTCCTTCTTAGCCCTCTTCTCTAATACAAGGCCTTTTCTTTATTGTTTCAGGAAGTCAGGGTTGAAGGATACGTCCTCTCTTCAATGTAGTTAAACTTGGCTGTTGTTAGTAACGTGTTGTCAGATATCTAGTTAGTGGCTATCACATACATGGGTGACCCTTTCTGAATTCCTACGCTGGGTCACATGTTAGTGCTGAATGACGTGGTTCAGACATGATGTTCTCCTGCCTGTCCACACATAACTCAGTGTGCAGGCTCTGATATTTGAGATCCTGGCAAGCTTACTGCTCCTAAAATTGAATTTGCCTAGTGAGGTGGCTCAGTTTCTCTTTTCCATGATAAAAAGGTGTGTGTGTGGGGGGGGGCACGCAGATTTAAAAACAGTTTCACACAAGCTGAGTATCCATCCTGTCAGGTCATCTTATAACTCTGCTGCAGTTCCAGGTAGTCAGAATTCGCTCAGCTGTTGGGATGTTTAGTCCATGGGCACAGGAAGACAGACAAAAGAAGACATCACTGCCCAGAAAAGGAGAGGTATAATACAGTTAGACTCTCTGAAACTGAGGCCCAAGACTTAAAAATATTTAATATTATGTTTTTTCTTTTCCACTTCCTACCCCTTGCCCCACCCCAACCCCTTCCCTGGTTCATTTCTGATATAGCCACTGAATAGCACTGCAGTGGTTATAAATAAACTGATTTGGCACAGTCATTCTATCACTGACTGGCAAAACATTGAGCCTGACGCTTTAGGAAGTGTAAATGATCTCATGGCAGAAATAAAGATTAGATTCGATTTCTAACTGGGCAGAGTAAGGAGGTTTTTTGAGGAAAGGTGCTGTTGTTTTTTGCATGTTTAAGCATATAAAATGTTTCATGTGAACTGTAGGTTAGGCCAGTTACTTCTAGAGGTATCTTCATAGTTCTAGGAGTTGAACTTTGGGATTCCTGTGCCTTGAGTTAAAGTCTTTATTTTATAACAAGTATTAATAGAATATGTAAAAGGACATATTCTAGAGGGAGGCTTTTAAAAAAATGAAATCTTTAATTATGGTAATGTTTTTATAATGAAGTAACATTAAAAACTTACTTGAATAAAAATGAAGGATTTTAAAGCTGAGTTTCTTTTGGTGAAATTAATCTTTGAAGTTGTCACCAAGTATACTGTACTGTGCTAGGGTAGTCATAACCTATGAAAACACTTGCTACTAACATTCATGAAAATCTATTGGACATTGGTACTCATTTCAGCCCACAACAAGCCCCTCCCTCCATTTTTAAAAATTTAGTTAGAATTCATGTAAAATTCATTTTAGTCGTTGTAATGTATACAATTCAGTGATTTTTTTTTTTTTAGTATAATCACAATATTGTGCAACCATCACCACTATCTCATTCCCAAGCATTTTTATCATTCCAAAAAGAAACTCAAAAAAAAAGAAACTCCATACCTTGGCATCTACTAACTACCTGTGTCCTGTCTCTATGAATTTGCCTATTCTGGACATTTTATGTAAATGGAATCATACAATATGTGATCTTCTATGTATGGCTTCATTTAGCTAACATAAGGTTTTAAGGTCTGTCATTGTAGCATGTATCAGTATTTCATTCTTTTTTATGGCTGAGTATTTCATTGTACGAATAGGCCACATTTTATTTATCCATTCATCAGTTGGTGGACATTTGAATTATCCACTTTTTGGTTTTATGAATAAAGGTACTGTGAACATCTCAGGTACAGGTTTTTGTTTGAACGTGTGTTTGCAATTCTCCTGGGAGTATATACCTAAGAGTAGAATTGCTGGATCATATGGTAATGAATTCTGTGTTTAACTTTTTGAGGAACCTTGCCCCCACTCATAATGTTATGTAACGTACCTGACTCATGGTAATTATTCAACAGATGCTGAGTTGTATTGTCATTGTTATTTTCTTGGCCTTATCACATTTTCTTCAAGAAATCTATCCTTTTTTTTCTCTTACTTCCTATAGATAAATGCAGTAATGTACATACATTGTGTTGGTGGATGTTTAGTTTTTCTTGAAATTTATTTTAATCTTTGAATATACATTTAAGTTCTCCTAGATATTGTAATGGCCTAGGAAGCTGAGGAAGGGACAGTATCATGCAATGAAAAGCCAGAGGCAACAAGCAGAGTAAACCAGTGGAGTAATGTGTTTCTACCAGCCAGAGGATTCATGGATTTCCTCTTCCTTTGAACTTGCTGCTACTGGTCCTGTTGTGCTGTGGGTGAATAGAAACTTAATTGGTTGGGACCCCTTAATAAAGGAGGAAGGAGAATTTCTGTGACTGTTGAGATAGAAACTATCTTGAAAATCTTGTCTAAAATATACTACCTCTTGAGAGAATAAATCATTGTTCTCCGTGGCATTTTTAGAAGTAGGCAAGTGAGTGAAACCCTTTAGGATATTATTCAGCAAAAAGCTTCCTTTTCTGTTTAGCTTTAATTAATTCAGCAAGGCAAATTAGACTCGGTTCTTTGTTATTTTTTTTTTTTCTTTTTGAATCATTACATATGTACCACTCAACCCAAGAGAGGAGCAGTAATTGAGTTGGATAACCTTGTGAATCAGTATGTCAAATCTGCCTACACTCTGAGGAACCCATTAAGTTTACTTAGTCATTCTCACAGGTGTTCTCTCCAGAGTCGCCTCCACTTTCTTCATGTAAATGAGCAGTGATTCAGAGCTTCAGGGGAATGAAAAAAGAATAACTTCTCTTTTTCAAACACACATGCTAATAATAGTTACGGGAGTTTGTACTTCATATTGTATTGATTAATTCCCAGGCCTCCAAAGGGGTTGACAGCTCTTGAGTCAGATAACTGTCAGTGCATATCACTAGTGGCATACAATGAGGGGGAAAATATGATTCTTAGTTATATTTGTAGTACTGCACAATGTGACCCTTCTTATACGTTAAAATGTGGTAATACTGAACTGGAAAATTCAAGGTTTCTTTAAGCAAATTAACTGAAATAAAATTTTAGAGAAATTTTTCTTCCAAAAGGAATACCAAGGTGCCATGAAAAATATAGGGGTAACTCTGGACTTCGGTAAAAGTCAGTGAGTCTTTTGGAAGAGAGACTTTCCTTTTGTCATAAGAGAGCTGGTAGCATGTCTCAGGTACCTTCAGGATTTAGTTCATGGTGGTCCTGGAGGTGGCTAGCTAGAGAAGATCTGAAAACATCCAGGCTACGTAAAAACAGGAGCACCTGAAGTGCACTCCCTAGCAGCTGAACCTCATCCTTCCCTGAGGGACAGTGCCAGTCTTCAATTTTAGTCCAATCATGTATAGCTCAATTGTCCTGATTTGAAATAAGCCCTGTACTCGTATCTAAGCTCATTCTTTACTTACTTTGGCTATTTTCATTCTGTTTTCTCAGATCAATGATAAAAATTCTTTCATTGCCCATTGGGACTCATGTTCTGAGCTATAACTAGGCATGTCTAGGGGTCTTTGGTAAAATCCCTGAAGATCTCCAAGGCACAGCTATGGAGAGATTCAAAGTCTCTGTCTGTGAGATCTAACACTGCTCTGCTAACCTGTGTGTTTCTTTTTGGTGGTGCACTAGGTATCCACACCGTGGCATCCTCCTACTGTGCTCCTGGGTCATTCTCAAGAGGTCACATCTGTGTGCTGGTGTCCATCAGATTTCACAAAGGTTTGTAAACAAGTCTCCATAGTTGGTTTAAACAGTAGATCATCGGTTTGTAGGTTTTCCCAAGGTTGGTCGAGAATTATATAGACTTTGAGGCTCAAATAGAGATTTAAAAGATCTAGAGGTCATCCAGGATCAACGTCAGCATTAATCATGCATATTTTGCTATTCTCCACCAATAGAGAAATTGTATTGTGTACTGAGGAATAAGGATGAATTTCCTGGTTCCCTAGAGGCCTTCCTTTCCTAAACATAGTATTAAGGCCTTAACATAATTAAAATTTCATCTTAAAATCAAAGTAAAAAAGCACCTAAGGTGGGAACTAGTCTTTTTTAACTTTCTGCATATTGTAAATGTGCTGCATTGAAGGCAATATCTTGACAGTTCTCCACAGTCCAGTTTGGATTTTCTTGTACCTAAAGAAAAATGTTTACAGTGAAGTCTTATACTGTTAGGTTGTCTGTGGCTAAACTACCTAAGAAGTAGTTCCAAAATGTTTTAGACACCCGGGAAAGGAGAAAATACTCTCACTTTAAAAAAAATTTTTAATAGTGATACTTAAATAAAAATGTAGAAATAAACTTCATGTATATATAGGGAGTCCATATAACATAACAGTAACCCAAGTTCTGCTCACTTTCACAGCCCCTGTTGCCTCTGGTCTTTGGATTATTCTGGGTTTACAGGAAATCTCACTTATGTGGAGATTCCCCTTTCTCATTTTGACCTTTTCAAAGGTTTTGTTGCCTATTGCTTCCATCTGTTTTTTCGTCTTCTGGAAGCTTCTCATGGTCTGGTTTACTCCTGGCATCCCCGCTAGCTCTCCAGTACTGCTGTGAATTCCTTTTTATTTCGATATTCCTGTATGACCATGTCTGTGGTCATCTTAATGATAGACCTTTTTTTGGAAATCATTGCTTAATTACCAATATACAGTGACATTATACCAATGACATTTTTCCTTTGAGATTCCATGTGGCTTACAGCATGGAGTTCTCTGTCTTTATAGAACCTACTGAGATGAATGGTTTTTTAATCATTAAGTTAATTGTGTCACATTTTTGCAACCACCACATGCTGTCCTTCCCTCTGTGCACAGAGAAGACTCAAAGGGGAGTAGCAGGGCTGCTTGCCTGTATTAATCTAATGACCACCTTTGATTTTTAAAAGTGCTTTAAAATAATTTTGTCCCTAGCCTAGAGTTAAGAAGGTTAAAAAAAAAAAACATCTAGACTTTGAAATTGGAAAATGTTGGGTCTAGTCGCTCTGCCACATGATTATTGTGATTTGGGACAAATAACTTTACTCCCATTTTGTAGATGAGATTATTTGAGTACAAGGCTTTTTATATTGTGAGAAATAAAATGAAAAAGGAAATATAGATACACAATAGGTGCCCTATAAATAATAACTCTTGTTAATAGACTACAGAGTAACTGGGGATTCCAAGCATTTTTCGTTAAGCAGTTAAATGTGTGTGTCTTCTTTTGGCCTCCCAGTAAGGAAAGGAAAAAGCTGCCAGTCTCTTGGGGGCCAAGACTTAAGCGAACGTGTGTTCTTTTTTTTCTATCTCTTTAGTGACTGAAATAGAGAAATTATATAAACAAATGCTGGGGAACAGCTCTGGTACCAGTGGCCATTTGCCACAAGCTCCACAAGCTGGACGTTCCCTGCCATAAAAGGCTTGGGACCAAGATCAGGAATGGTCAGATATTTTTAAAGGGGCAAAAGTTATTTTTAACTCCTTTCAGCCCAGTAAACTTGTTGTTTTCCCAGATTGCTCCTTTACCTATCTGGAAAAAAAAATCTCCAAAGAATAATTTCATTCTACTTGTTACAGCCTCCTAGAGTCATGGACTAAGTCTGATCTTGGAAATGATCCCATTACTTTAGCAATAAGCCAGAACATGCAGGATTCAGAAGAAAGTTGTAGAAATTGCAAGTCCGTGACTTCCACGGTTGGATCATTTAAGAGAATGACAGAGTAAAAAGGATATCTTAATTAAATATTTCATAGTTATACAGAATGTGATAAAGATCACGACTTGCCCAACTTCTTGAGAATAAAATGAAATGAACCTGGTTCATAGTAGAGCTTTAGGTTAGGTAAGAAATGACTGGTAACAAAAGACATACTCCCAGTAGAATGTGTAAAAGAAGAAATGGAGAGTCCACTTCCTTGAAAATCTATAGTGATTCCTAAGCACAAGGAATAGAACTATATCATCTTTCAGATACCATTTTCTGTATCTTCTTACAGCAAACAAAATAATTTCCTAGTCATGAGCCTTTAAGACACATCTACTTTTTACTCTGTGGCACATCTTTGATTGAAACTCCTTAACTCCCTTTTTGATTCTCCTTAGATTGCTACCTGCTCTGATGACAACACACTGAAAATCTGGCGTTTGAATAGAGGCTTAGAGGAGAAGTCAGGAGGGGATAAGCTCTCCATAGTGGGTTGGGCCTCTCAGAAGAAAAAAGAGTCAAGAGCTGACCTAGGTAAGGAAGGATCCTGTACATTTTTCTACATTTTTTTATGGTTTGGTTGGTTTAGTTCTGCAATACAGAGTGGTAACTAGATTTGATGATGTTTTGGTATGTTTTTAAAGAAAAGCATTATCTTCTTGATACCTCTTCAATAAATATTTTCTGAGTACTACCATCTTTATCATCTACACAGGGCACTACCATAGTGGTGGATTTATTTTGAAAGTATTTATTGAATACCTACTATGTGCTGGGCACTGCTCTCAGTTGCTGAGGATTCAGCAATGAATAAAAGAATCAAAAATTCCAAAGATGTAAATGAAGCTTGCATGTTAGTATGAGAGGCAATAAATACTCTCATAAAGATTAAAGAAGTAAAGTATGTGCTATGTAAGATAATAGTCGTGCTTAGGAAAATACAAGTTTTGGAAGATACACAAGAGGAGAACCATATGAAGAAAAATCCATCAATATTTCCACTGTTCACACATAATTTTTTAATAAACATTTTGAGGATTTTTTAAGATTCTTTTTCCTTACCCATAGCAATTCTTAACAGAGACATAGTTATATTGTATATACATTTGGATTGCTTGGGGATTTTTTTCACTGTACATGGTAGTATAAGTACTTTCTATGTTATCTCCTTAACAAAACATTTAAAATAGTCCACTGAGTATAAGTGTTCAATAGTTATCTAGCACTCTCTTGTAGTTGGACATTCTGTTTCCAATATTCTGTTTGTGTGTCCAACATTCTGTGAAAATTTTTTCTGAATTTAGGGTCCCCATCTTCCATTAAAATAGATTCCCAGAGGTGTAATTTCCATATTATTGGCTATAATCATTTTAAAATTTTTGATGAAAAGTATGTTGCTTTTAAGTATTTATTTTTAGTGTGTCATTAATTATTCTTATTTTTAGAAGCTAAGTCACAAAAATAGTTACACATATTGACGTTTGGACCACAATAATAATAGCATATGGCCATTTTTCAGTACGAGCAGAGTTGTTTTAAGGACCTGTTGGGATTATCTCATTTATTTCCCCGAACACCTGCAACTGGAGCTCGGGGACGTTGGACTTGCCTAAGATCACACAGCTGTGAGGTTGAAGCAGAGCCAGAGTTGAGCGTTTGCAGTCTGATTCTAGAGCACATGCTTGGAAGCACTCTGCAGTATTCTTTAGAACCCGGCACAGCAAGGCTAAGTTCAAGTTAAGAACAGACTCAGAGTTACACCCATATTCCTCTGTTTCTGGGTGATGCTGGAGTTACTTCCAAGAGCATTACATGGCAGCACCCCAGTGTGAGTGCCTGAGGCTGGCACACTGGCCTGGCCATTCAACCCTGTAAGCCAGCTTCCAGCAACAGGCTGGCTGCTAATCACACTGCCATTTTGAAAATTACGTTCCTCTGCTCTCCCCAGCCTCTGTTGGCCACCCCAGCCTTTCACTGCTGCCCTGGACTGCGTGTCTTCTCTCCCGGCTGTCTTAACACACCCACTGGGAGGCTTTAAGTCCCAAGGCACAGCCCCTCTTCCCTCTGCCCTACTTTTCCTAGCTGGTAGCTGCTCTGTGGCTTACTGTTCTTTCACTGTTTTAGTCAGAGATCTCATAGCACTGTCAAGGCCAATAGTTCTCAACCTTGGCTATGCATCAGAACCACTTGTGGAGCTTTTTAAAAGTGTGTGGGTCCCCAGAGATTGCTCTCACTAAGTCTGGGTTTGGGGCCAAGTACCTGTATTTTTATAAAGGTCCAAGTAAGCCTTATATGCAGCAGGGATTGAGAATCTCTGGTCTTGGCATTATTGTGTGACAAAGATGATTATCCTTATCTTGAAGAGAAGGAAACCTTACCTCTTCTATCTCAAGTGCTTGCTGCAGTCACATAAGTCAGCAGAATACTGAGAGTTTTATTCTTTTTTTTTTTTTTTAATGTCTAGAACCCCCATCCTCATCCCTCTCATCAGTAATGAGATTTAAGAAACATTGTTTCATAGTTCCTGGCTAGATAACATTTTTGGCAATGCACTGAAAAATTACTAAAGCATCATCACCTGCCCTCTGGGTGCTCACAGTCTAGTCCAGGAGACAGATGCAAAAGCTATACATTATGCACACTACTCCTGGCTGTATAAACAGAAGGCTCTGAGAACCCCTTTCCTATGCGAGAGGGGGAAAGAAGTTTTTGAATTCTGCACAGCGGAGTTAACATTATCATCAGAGCTGGAAACATGAGGAGAGGTTTTGCCTGGCAAAGAAGGGACAGACTTGGCAAGAAAACCACACGAGCAAAGACAGACGTGACAGTACACAGCTTATTCAGGAAGCAGTGAGTAGTCGCCTGTAACGGGATCCCAAAGTAGCGTAGTACGTGATGAGATTGAAGAGGCACCATGAGGCCAGGGGGCAAACCCTTGTGAAGCATTAGGAAGCTTTCCGAAATTTCTCGAGGAGCTGACTTTAAGGAAGACTTTAGGGCAGAAGCCCAGTTCTATGCTACTATGTCATAAGGTCTCATGCCGTGCTTAGGGTTAACAGGGCTTGTTGCACTGAAGTGTATGAAGCACTAAATGTCAAGTCAAGTTTGAACCTATAGGCGAGAACAGTGACGTACTGTCCAGCTGTTAGAAGGAGGTAGCGCATTTCAGTGTACTTATATGAGGAGATGTAAAGAGAAGAAGCAAGTTGTAGAGTGTGTGTGTGCATAATAATCCATTGTTTTAATGTATGACATACATACACCTGAGTGTGTGCTAATAGACACATAGAAAATTGTGGAATGCACATTAGTGAAATGTGAAAGTTGAAAAGAGGACTTAGTACTTTTTATTATATTTCCCTCTGCAACTAAACTTCTTGCACCGTGCACTTTTTATAATCTAATTATTGTTAACAAGAAAAAATTTAAATTTGACCCAGAGTTTTGTTAACCTTCAAAGTTAACAGAATGTCCTCTTTGACCCCCATTGTCTGCTCCTTCCTTAATTACAATGCCTTGAAGGAAGAAGCAATGCCCCAACTTCCCTCCACGCCAGATTTCCCCCAACCTTCAGTAAACACTTCAGATGTCTGCCTTGTCCCTGGCCCAGCTTTCCCGGCTCTTCTAATCCTGTCTTTTGACTGCATGTTGTAAGGCCCGTGCTGTTCTGGGACTTTCTGCCCTAGAAGTACACTTCAGCCCACTTAATGACTGTAGGGTCTGTATAGTGACTGCACTGAAGGACGAAGCAAATGAAGAGTTTCTTTCCTTTTGAAATAATAACAGTTGTTAAGCTCGAACGTGAGCATGAGAACTGTCACCAGACACTCCATGGACAGGTCCCTGTCACTGACACCTTTCTCTATAGTACATAGTAACAAAGTGGGGTTTCCTGGTAGTGATCTTTATTGAAGGAGCGGTATCGTTTTCGCCATCTTTAAGCATATGGTTGATGAAAAAAGTTTAAGCAAAATCCATTTTCTGGATCAAGGCAAGGCTGCTTGAGTAGTAAAAAGCACAGGGTAACTGACTGAAATTAGTACTTATAAATCCTTATTCTAACTGAGAGAGATTGTATTTTTATGTCAGTCCATCCTAAATTCAGTGGCATATAAATGCAATTCAGTAATTAAACTGAATTAAATATCAGTTATATTATAATTCAAAGACTGTGAGAAATACACAGATGCCTTTTCCTTGTTATTTGAAGATAGGAACACTACTCCAGAAATCTAGAACATTCAGAAAGAAAGTGAGAAAATGTAGTGTTGTCTGTGGTGGGGCCTGAGGAGATGAAGCCTGAAGTTCATAAGGATTTTTGCTGGAAGTCCTTGCCATTGCCTGTAAACAGAGGAGAGGACATGGAGGAGAATTCTGCCCACTGGTTAATTTGTTTTAAGAGCAAGCATTGAGGGTTTTTTGGTTTGTTGGTTGTTGTTTTTGTTTGGGGGTTTTGTTTGTTTGTTTGTTTGTTTGTTTTGGTGGTTCCCTGGCTGGGAATCGAACCCAGGCCACAGCGTTGAGAGCGCCGAAGCCTAGCCACTACACCACCAGGGAACCCCCTATCATTGAGTTTCTGAAATGTTCTTTGACATTCTTCGGCTTGTGGAAAATAGTAGCCATGTGTAAATTAGGGTGGAAAACCGTGTGAGGCTTCATGGCCTTAATAATTGGTGGAATTGCTTTTTGTGGAGATTAAAAACTGTCTCTGTCTAACAGATCAGGAAAACTGAGGCAGAGGAGGTAATGGGTGGTGCTCAGGTCACATGGTGAATGACTGCCGATCTGAGACCTGGCACTGCCGTTTCAGAGCCGCTGTGCATTGCTCACAAGTACATGTAGGGCTTTACTTGTGAGACAGAGTATCCTTAACAACCTAAATGTCTTACTGTTGCTTTAGAATACATTGTAGCTATTTAAAATGATAACATACCTCTGTATTAATGTGGGAAATGTTCATGGTGTGTGAAGGAGCAGTATATACATTATGGTCTCATTTTCATAGAAAAAATTTGAGGTCTGTAATATATATCATGTGCACACATATGGAAAAAATGCTAGAAGTGGTTCACCTGGATGCTTTAAATTTTTTTCTTCTTTTAATTTTTCTGTATTTTCTAGATTTTTGACAAGTACATGTTTTACAGTGGGGTGGTTGAGGTGGGCAGCAGTTAGGAAGGGGGAAGGAAAATGCTAAGAGGCGTACGGTAAGAGTCAGATGATTTATGTGATTTACTCACTGAGAAGTCAACCTCTGGATGATTCAGTTCACTCTGTTATCCTTGATGCAAACTCAGGGATTTTCTTGGGCTTTCACTTCTGACTTTTATGACTTTGTTTTCTTTTTCAGTAACAGGGACAAGTAGCCAGAGTACTCCTGCCAAAGCCCCCAGAGTCAAAAGCAGTCCATCCATTTCCTCCCCTTCCTCAGCAGCATGTGCTCCGAGTTGTGCTGGAGACCTCCCTCTCCCTTCAAATACTCCCACGTTCTCCATTAAAACCCCTCCTGCCAAGGCCCGCTCTCCCATCAGCAGAAAAGGCTCCGTCTCCTCTGTCTCTCCTAAGCCACCGTCCTCTTTCAAGATGTCCATTAGAAACTGGATGACCCAGACACCTTCCTCTTCACCTCCCATCTCTCCACCTGCTTCCGAGACCAAAATCACATCTCCCAGAAAAGCCCTCATTCCTGTGAGCCTGAAGTCATCCCAGGCAGTGGCTTGCTCCGAGTCTAGAAATAGAGTAAAGAGGAGGCTAGACTCAAGCTGTCTGGAGAACGTGAAACAGAAGTGCGTGAAGAGTTGCAGCTGCGTGACTGAGCTTGACGACCCAGTTGAAAAGCTCCATTTGGATCTGTGCTGCCTTACTGGTAACCAGGAAGACCTTGGGAAGGACTCGGGCGGTCCTGCCAAACCGAGCAAGATGGAAGGAGCCAGTCTGAGTGTCCCAGAGCCTCCTTCTCCTGCCAGTCCCTACACCTCAGAAGGCTGTGGAACACTGCCTCTGCCTTTGGGATCCTGTGGAGAAGGGTCTGAAGTGGTGGGCAAGGAGAACAGCTCCCCAGAGAATAAAAACTGGTTACTGGCCATGGCAGCCAAGCGGAAGGCTGAGAATTCCTCTCCACGAAGTCCGTCCTCCCAGACCCCCAGCTCCAGGCGGCAGAGCGGAAAGACTTCTCCAGGCCCGGTAGGTCGGCCGTGGTGGGCGGGTGCGCTTCCTGACGTGAGGGGCGGGCACAGACCCCTTCTCCGATGTCAGGTGCTTTCCTTTCTCTTTTTGTAAGCATATCTATCTATTCCTCGGGTTGCCAGATTTAGCACATAAAAAATACAGGACAGTATTGCGTGAGACAGGTTTACACTAAGCACTTTCCATATTAAGAATTATTTGTTGTTTGTTTGAAATTCAAATGTAACTGCATCCGTGCTGTTTTATCTGGCAACCCTATGTACCTCCATTAAGACCCCTTCTCTCGAGGTCGTATCCCTCAGCCCTTATGGTGCTACAGCAGAGCCTCCTCATCCTCTACGATGTCAATTCAGAAGTGTCTTCCCTGTGTGATGTGACTCCCTCCATCCCCACTCCCAGGCCCCTGGCAACCAGGGCCTCGCCTCCCTTTTACAGAGAAGCTGTCATTTATGGACAAGTTGTCAACAGCCACAAGTAGATTTCCAGTTTGTAATTACGGTTTGTGATTAAAGTGAATCTTAGATACTTACAAAGCAATTTAAGTGCAGAAGCTTACAGAATCTTATGCCAATATTTTTGGCAACTCACCTGTACCTACACTTTTTTTAACCATTCAGCCTAGATTTATTTATCTTTTTAGGACTCACATTTCATTGGTTGATATAATATTTAAGTTAGATAACTTTAAAATAGATATTGCTGCAGAGTTAGGTTTATGGACCTTGACACGCAAGTGGCCTGTCATAATGGCGGAGGCAGAAGTAGCTGAGCACTAGGTGAGCCTGTGGGCACCAGTCACAGGGCCAGAATGCTTCTGTTAGTCGTAAGTTAAGGGGAGATGGGTTAGGGAAGTTTCTGCTCTAGTTCCTGGTAGTCTTGCTGTTTGATAAGGAAAAGATGGTAGAATGATTAAAATCCAATCCAGGAGCCATGGTCAGCAGCATCTGCCCCTTAAAGAGCAGAAGCTGGGTAACCATAGGCCAGTCCTTGTTTACTAACTTGCTATTACCCACCTGCTATCATGAAGCCTATCCCATAATTTTAGGAAAAATAGACTAGATGTATTTTAAAGATTACTTCAAACATGAACTCCAACCAAGACCTTGCTACAGAATATGGTTTTAAATCCTCTAAGGAGTCTTTCCTTTCTTCTCTCAAAATTATCACTGTGTCTGCTCTTGGCCCCATCCAAAATTTCTGTGTTTTCAGAGAAGTAGGTCTTAGCAGAAAAGCAATTTCAATGAAAAAATGTTTCACTAATGTGTAAATCCTGAAGGCTTTAGAAAATGGTGTGCTGGTCTAAGATAGTTTTGATGTTAAACAACAAAATTCAGCTGAATAAATCTGAAGCTCTAATTGGCTTCATTCAACGGTGTGGCGTCCCATCTAGCCAAGGAGTCCTGAGGAGCTGGACGAATCACAGCAGGGAGGGAGAGGAAAGTGCATGGAGGGGTTATCTCAGGCAGGACCCCTCCCTTACAGGAAGACTGGGGTCCACCAAGCAGATTACCTCACTGGTCTTGATCAGGATGCCCCGTGGACTGGCTGAAGGTTACACTCCCGGGACGAGGTTCGAGCTGCTGGTCTCGGTGTTTGCTGAGGTGGGGCTCAGCACGCAGAACTTTGGAACTTCGTTTTGGGCCTGTTGCCTTTTTTTTAACACTGATTTTATCATTTCAATCTTGGAACCTAAAGTTTCTTTAAAAGCATGTTTTTCTTTGTGTGCATGGCGATAATGTAGATTTCTTCAGAAGAGGGGGCAGCTGCCTTCTGAATACCTGTCTCATTTGTAAATTTGGGAGGATGATTTACTCATTTATTTCAAAGAGGTTCCTATTAGGTTTAACTGGTAAGTATTTTCTGTTCACATGAAAAGTCCTTGCCTTTCTTGCGTACTTATGTGTATTAAATTTTTACTCTATTCAGTACAAATCAGCCAAAAGAGATAATGTCATCCAGGTATTCGGGACTGAAAGCTGGCTGACTAAATGGTCAAATTGCTAGGCATCCTAACTTAAAATACCCTTTAGTGATAACTTGCTGGGTAACAGCTGAACTTGCTTCTAGAAAAATCTCTGAAACGTAAATTTTCATCTTCTAGGTCACTATTACTCCCAGCTCCATGAGGAAAATTTGTACGTACTTCCACAGAAAGTCCCAAGATGACTACTGCAGTCCTGAACAGTCAACAGAATTATAGACCCTAACCTGAGTAAGTTAGCTGAACTTGGGCCATTAAAGCAAGATAAAAATACAACAGAGTGACTCTAAAACTCTGGTCTTTAAGGAAGGTACCGTTTTTTGTTTTGTTTTGTTGTTTTTTGGTTTTTTGGATTTTTGTTGTTTTTTGGTGTGTTTTTTTGTTTTGTTTTGTTTTTTTTTTTTTAGAGACAATCCTTTCAACTCTGAAATTCACCTAGCTTGGTTCTGCTACCATAGTATGTACACAGCTTCCTCCGGACGAGTGCTACCTTTAAATTTTATAAAGCATATTTGTCACTCTGTAACATTTTAAGTAAGTAGTCTTCACTTTTTAAATTAGGCATCTTCTCTGCAATAATGACATTCCAGCTCTTGGAGGCAAAAAACAAGATTTGTCTCTCATTACTGAGACTTCGTGTGCACAGTGTGAAGTACCTGCTGGTCCACAGCAGGGGGGCTCTGAAGGACAGCTGCTGAAGAAGTCTTCTGCTGCAGGCCCCTGGGTCGGTGCTGCCTTAGACACCTTTAATTCACTAAAAATATGTAATCTTTTCACTATACTTCTTTGAGGTTTTTTTTTTTTAAGTTTAGGTTAAAGTGTGATGTTCAGATAACTACACTTATATTGATTTAGTATGTGATTCAGTGATAAATCTCTTAAGCTAAAACTATATTTTAAAAGCAGTCAACTCTTTGGAGAAAGTAGGAGAACAACGCTAGAAACCTTCATCTTTCCCCCTGAATATTAGCTCCCACATGAGATTTAAGTTCCCCATATTTTTGCTAAGCAGTCTGCTTTATTACCAGCCCAGTATCATGTTCCAGAAGAGTTGGTGGTTTTTACCATTTTTGAGAGGAAGAGGTTTCTAAAACTCAATAGTCGGACACTGAAGCTGGGGTTTGGAGTCCTCAGTTCTTCAGCCACTGCAACTTTTTTTAAAAAGTCATCAGATTTTAAGAAAAACTCATGATTTCTTACTCATATTATAAAAGAAGATGGATTTGAAATGAAAATCCACAACCTAAAAAATAAATGTTGGCTTTTAACTTGCTTTTTTCGATTCTCTTCATATAAATAGAAAGCACTGACTGTAGGACAGCCCTGAGCAAAAACGTTACAGCATTTTCTCTAGATGTTTAATATGGAGTGCAGCACTGACTCTAAGTTACAGTGAGCAAAGTGTCTTGAGCATCTCTCCCCTCATCAGCAGTTACATACTGATCATCTTGAGATGAACTGTTGTTTACACCCGCCTTTGTAACCTACTAGAAACGAACTCCATGTACTAGATTTCTATGTACTCTGTCCTTGGAAGGGAGTCCCCTTTCAGTCATGAAACTTGATTTGTTTTATCCAAATCCCTGAGGACTGTGTAGATTTTATTTGTATTTTTGTCATAATTTTAAAATCTACTCTTAATAATGATCACTCTTTAATACCTTTGATTCTGGTAGATTAAGCTTATAACAATCAGAACTGCAACGATAAAAAAGAAGCCACAGAATTGCTGTTTCAAAACAAAACATGCCATAGCATTAACTGAATATTCAGGAATTCTACCTATATGTGGTGTCTGATTTTTGAATTTGACTGTGGGAAGGTGTTACTCATAACCAGTACCTATTAATAATGGGCGCGCGCGCGCTCGCTCTCTCGCTCTCTCTGTCTCTGAAAAAAAGTGGGGAAAAGAATCCTTGAAAAAGAGAAGGATAACTAAAGTAGATGATCTTGTTCTTGGTGTATGTGTGCACCCCCTGACAGCTCTGCTCAGTGAAACTGGGGTAAATGTGACTGTCAAAAGGTGCTGAGAATGTGCTAGGTATAACCCACTTGGAAAACTAGTACTTAAATGGGTGCCAAAGGTCAAATGTAATGAGATAATAATTATCCCTGTTTGTGTCAGTGTCAGATTTTGAGCTGATCTGGGATAATAAAGGCTCTTACCTTATCTGATGTCCTTTTCTGAGCTTTTTGCATTAACCTAGAAGCAATCTACACAAAAGAACCATGCTAGCAATCAAGTCCCTTCTGCTTACTCAGTGAATAAAATTTGTTTATTCCCAAGGATATGATCTAGTTCAAGCTGAAAGAGGTTTTAATAAAATACATCTTGCTTGGTCAGACCTTTAGTGGTTAAGATGGCTTGGATTACTTGATGAAGGAGGGTGGAGTGATGTTCTTTTTCTAAACAAGTATTTCCAGCCTGAGCTTTTCCATTTGAATGCAGTCCAAGCAGATTGCTGTGATGCTGGATTCAGTTCTTTTTGGCTTTCTCAACACAGGCCCTTAATTTTCTTTTTTGAGGGTTGACTAATTAGTCCTTTAAAATGTCTCTTTTAATCTTGGCTGCACATTTAACTTATGATAAATGAAGACCATGTGTAGCTGACCCTGTTGGACTGGTAGAGGGTGGGTTCAGCCCACACCACCCTCACCCCCAGCCCTGATAACTTGAAACTTCACTAAGACTGTGTGGGAGGCGTTCTTTAAAACCTCCACTGTGTGATGTGGATGCCTGGAGAGAGCTTTTTAAGAATGTGTGTGTTGCTTTAACCCCCAGCTTGAAATTAGCCTGCCGCTGGATCTCTTACAGGTCACTTATCAGTTCAGCATTTGCTTTTTGAGAGCATATCATAGCAAACGCGATGCTGCTCTCAGGTCTTTTTCCGCTTTTCCTTGTCCCAAGAGGGTCAGGACTTCTTTCACAGCGCTCTTAAAGACCAAGTAATCTCACAGAGTCAGTTCCACAACTAGGTAGTGTGGGCAACATTTTACAGATGTGCGTTGGAAAAGAGACTGAGTGAGAATGTCATGCAGTCGGCCTTCCACATCCGTGGCTTCGGCCAACCTCTGGTCCAAAGTGTTACGTTGTTGCGGACTTGTACTGTGTGGCTAGGCCTACAGTGGTTGCATCTGTAATGCACATGTACAGACTTCTTTTCTTGTCATTATTCCCTAAACAATACAGTGTGACAGTTATATAGCATTCATTGTATTAGTTATTCTAAGTAATCTAGAGATGATTTAAAGTACACGGGAGGAGATTACATAGATTATATGCAGATACTACTCCATTTTATAAAGGGGACTTGAGCATCGGCAAGTTTTGATATCTAAGAGGAGTCCTGGAATCAGTCACCCACACATACCAAGGGGTGACTGGACTAGAGAAACTCTTTACGGCTAACAGCACAGGTAGTTTCTGCTTCTGTTTTGTAAAGGGCTGGATGTGGGCTGGGTTGAGCTCTTGTCATATCTCACTGCTTCTCACACATGTCTTCATAGGAGGTTCTTTGCCTGGACTAGGTTTGGAGATCACAGCAGGTCGCGGATTAACCAGTAACTCGTTAAATTCTAGGGAATTCTGTGAAAACCTGCATTATGTATTAGGTCCTTCAGTATCAGTTGGAAATTATAGGCAGGCCAAACGCAACATTTTGTCGGACATGAGCTGAGTTTAATGCTTCATTAGATCTGATGCCAGGAATACAAACTCCATGTGTTATAAGGGACCCCTTTTTTTTTTTTTTTAAGTGGTTTTTAAAAAATTTTATATCTGCTGAAAAGTTTAGGGGTTGTTAAGGAGTGATGTAAGATAAAGTCAGACTTAAAAAAAAAAAATCACGTGAGCATTTTAAGCAGCTTATTTAGAAGAGCACGCCCATGGCAAGTGTGTCCGCCAACAATGCGAAGTATTATGTCATTAAAGAACAGGCTTGTGTCCGCCCAGAGTCTCATCCCTCCCACCTCAGTGAAGGGCCAGGAAAGAGTATTTCAAGAATATATAACCAGCTTCTTTGTTTTGAATTAATAATTTCATTTACACTCCATTTCTCTTTTAATTTCCTTAATTTTCCCCTTCCGGTTTTGACATTCTACATCATGTATGTTCAAGCCATCTTGTGGACTATGAAGAGCACATTTCAGAATGCCTTTGATTGGATGGTGTTCGGTTCAGCCACCATTTATTTGCTCAGCACCTGGGGGCCAGGCCCGGTGTGAGGCACCTGGTCTGAAGAGAGTTCTCCGTTTTATTTTCACCTGTCAAAGGAGTCACTTCACTAGGCTGAAGTCAGCATTTGAGAGAAACAGACAGAGATCAGATTTTCAAGTCTTTTGAGCCAAGTTGTTTGTGAACAGCTGTTGAGCAGCAAGTGCTGTCCAGATGCAGACTGTTCCTTCCAGAACTTGGTTCCACTGCTGCTTAGAGCACCTTTAACTTTTCAGTCTGTTCTCATGCATGTTTGTATTATAGTCTTTACATTACAACTGCTGGTTACAAATCTAATCTCTACAGCCAGACTGCCTGGCTATGAATCCAAGACCTTTCTTAGCTGTGTGATCTTGAGCACGTTCCTTAACCTCTCTGTGAGTCCCTTTCCTCGTCTGTAAAATGGGAATGGGTGGCTCTTACATATACAGCTCCTGGCACACAATAGCTAACATTTATTGAACAATTACTGTTAGAATTATTCTTATAAGGTAGGGCAGGCAGGTGTATTACCACATTTGATAAATGGACATAAAGGTTTGAGTAACTTTTCAGTTTTCCTAGCTTGTTCCTGTCTTTTTTTCTGCTAGACCTGTGGCCTAGGCCTCCCAGACCCGTAGTACTTCTCAAAAGGAGCAAGTAAGCCTCTGGCGGGGGGAAATCTTCAGTTACTCGGGTGTTTGAAATTCGTGACTTTCCCACCAGGCACACATGAAAATTACAGAAGTTATTTCATGTGTGGCCTGAGCCACAGTTTAGAGAGGCGGTGATTTGCAAATCCGTATCCTGGACTCTTGAGGAAGCCAAAGCTTTCTCTCCCACAAAGCCCTCCCTCCCACTTGTGAGTGCTGCCTCCAAGTCGTCCGCATTGTCTGCCAAATGCTCACCTTTAGAAAGGAAGCTGCAGCTGGCAGGCCATTAGAGCTCATTCCCGATCGCTTGTGTTCTCGGGCCAGTCTAGGCAAATAAAATCACAGAGGTGAAGCTCAACATGGTCCGTGATGCTTTATTAGTAGCTCCGATGTTGTAGGCTACAAGAGCCAGACATTTGGTTGAGGAGCAGTGTATAGACTGGACCCTTTCTATCACTTAATGAAGCCCTCCCTTGGGCTCCTTTTCCATGCCAAGAATACTTCCTGTCATCGCATCAAATACCAGCCATGAAGGTGTATTTGATATTGGGGTAGACAAACCCAGCACTGGGGTTTTGAGTTGGCACCCGAGCACCCAGTTATGTGACCACTGCTGCTGTTCAAGACTCTGGTTTCCAGTTTATGGGAACTCACAGCATGGGCATTCTCTTATTAGGAGCTGGCACCTTCACCCCTGCAAACAGCCTTGCCATGTTGGATGCCCTTCTTGGAGTTGTGCCAAAGTGACGGATTCATGTGAAAATGTTAAGGGCTGGATTTTGTTTTTTATTAATAGCCTTACTTTTTTTGTTTGTTTGTTTTGTTTTTTTTTTGCTTTTTGGTATGTGGGTAGCTCCCTGGCTGGGAATCGAACCCAGGCCGCAGCGCTGACAGCGCCAGCGCCGAAACCTTAAGCCACTACACCATCAGGGAACTCCCCAATAGCCTTACTTTTAAAATCACAGTCTAAAAGTAATAAATGATGAGCCCTTCCCTCTAGCAGTATATTGCCAGATAGTATGTGTTACTGAAACAGCAAACTATGAACAAACCATCTGGCCTTGTAATCGTGACGTGACATTAGCAAATACTGTCCTAGCCCATCATTTGGTAATCATTCAGCACCAGGCTTCACCCCCTTTTCACTTCCACCCACTCCCACCACCTACAATCCACACAAACACAATTTTCCAGGAATTATACGAAGGGAAGCATAATGGGATTGATTAAGCGTAACTATGAAATAGTGGTACAGGAACTGAAAATAATAAAATGCAGTATGCATTATTGCCTCTGTAGTAGGTCAGCATTCACTCCCAACAGCTAATGTCCACTTAGAAATGCTGCTTCCTCAAAAGCCTTATTCGATTTGGGGAGCTGTTTGTGGGAATAGGAGAGACTCAAGAGTCCAAAAATCAGTGTCTTCTCAAAGGGGCTGACTAACAGAGAAGTCCAGATGAACATGAATGACTTTGGGGTAGGGGAGGGAACTCTCCTGTATGATAAATTGCACAAGGAGAGGATTTCGTGTAGAGCAGCTTGTCAGTATGAGTTGTTCTGTGGTGCTCTCTTGCCTTCCCGTTTACTTAGGCGACGTTCCTAGTCCCGTTACTTTCTCCTTGCTCATGTCATTTTGGCCAGTGGAATAATGCATGCAGCCAGAGTTGTGGATTTGATTCCCAAATGGGCCAGTTCACTTCCCTCTGTGTGCTGTGGCCACAGGCAGCATTTCATATGCCCGCCCCAGTCAGCTACCCCACAGGGAAGGGTGCACAGTGTGTAGGCTCACTATAAACACTGCCTCACACTCCCCGTGTACGTCCTCACTGCACAACCTGAAGGCATTGTGAGTGCCTGTCTTTCCTCTGCTCCCTGCCCAACAACCAAGTTTATAAACCTCTTTTGATCAAACTTAGAGATTGTTTCATATAATGCGGTAACCTTGTGAGTGGGAATAATTGTTCTCCACGTGTTGACAGATAAGGAAACTAAAGCATGAAAGAAATAACTTGCCCAAGGACACCTAGCCAACAAGTAGCAGCTTGTGGATTTGTTCAAAAGCCCACAGCGGTAATTCCCATACCATAATGCCTTGCAGAAAGAAGCCTATGCCGGCCCTACTTTTCATTTTGTACACATCTGAAAGAGAAAAACTCAGAATGTTCCAAATACATTTTCTACTTGAGTAATAGAAAAGTTATTCCTTGAGAGAGGAAACCACTCTTAACTACAGGAGGAGGGTGGGATATGGGTCTAGAATCAGTATCGATAGATAATATGTTACAGGAACACGAGAAGATTGACAAACATGATCGGGAGTTAGAAAAACGGGGACAGAAGCACAGAAGTTAAAAATTCTTTAGAAAAGAAACAGTGGAGCAAGGCTTTCCCACAAATACAAGGGAAAGAATGAAGGATGAATATGAAAGCATACCCTACAACCCAATAGTTTTACCCCTGTGCCTTAGGGAAGCTCATGTGTACTGGGCTCAGGTATAGGGACATTTGTAGCATTGTTTCTACTAACCAAATTTGTCCAACCTGGGGCCCAACACAAATTCATAAACTTTCTGAGAAACATGACAAAAATTATGCATGGACCTTTTTTCAACTCATCAGCTATCATTAGTGTCAGTGTATTTTATTTGGGGCCCAAGACAGTTCTTCCATTGTGGCCCAGGGAAGCCACAAGGTGGGACATCTCCCTGAATAGGATAGGAGCTCTGGAGTGGAAAGAATTTTAGGAGTGTTGGGTGTGGGGGGAAAAAAACAGTTAAAAAGTGGAGCTTGTAGCGGATATCGGCCAGTGGAAATGTGTAGCACAGTGCTTCTCACCAGTTTTTGATGCAGGAGGTGTGAGGTGGGGCCTAAACATTTGTACTTCTAGTAAGTTCCTAGGCCATGGTGATGTTGCTGGTCTGAGAGCCATGCTGAGAGCCAGGAGGAGAAAAGCCAGCATTGGGGGGTGATTAGAGAAACAAGAGCTGATAGAAGTGGCTGAAAAGGAGCTGTTTTTGAAAGAGAGCGTCCAGGACAGAGTTTTAGGGAGTAAAATTGAATAAAGACATGCAAAGTGAAGAGTAGTGTCAGTTGCATTTGACAGTTTAACAGGAGGTCTGATGAAAATCAGCAAACTTCCCAAAATGTGTGATCAGCTTATGAAACGTGGCATAATGTCTCACACAGATGCCCTAATCTTGACTCTGCCACTTAAAATTCTGTGACCTTCCACAATTTACTTAATCCCTCTGAGCTCCACTGCCTCATCCAAAAATGAGAAAAGTAATAACAGTAATTTCCTCGTTGTCATTGGAGGATTCAGCAAGTTAGTGTATGTGAAGTGCCTAGACGAGTGCCTGGTATGTACTAAGTTCGAACTCTTGTGATTGCTCTGGGGAACCAGACTCCTGTTTTGAAGCCAGGGTGTGGGGCGGAGAGACAGACGCGTGTGGTCCCAGTGGAATGACTTGTTGTGGGCTCAGACCCCACAGAAAGCTTGCAGGTTTCCAGCAGAGCTCGGCCATCCGGGAGCAGAAACACAGAAAGCTGAGTCAGGGATTACCCACAACGGGAAGTCCTCACGGAAGGGCCCAGGGGAAAACAGAAGGCCGTGGGGTCCATGAGCACCCTGGAAACAGCAGGCTGCAAGGTCCAGGCTGGATGTGGGGGCAGCAAGAGCTTCTGGGAAGGACCAACAGGTGAGGAAGCAACACCTCAGCAGGTAGAAAGGAGTTAAGTAGGTTGTGGTTAGAGGAGGGTTGTGAGAATTTGAAATGACACGGACCATTCTGATGCCAAGTCCAAACTGCGTTCGTTACAGTGAGTGACGAGTTGGGCAGAATTTAGGGAATTAGTGTAGTTTTTCAAAATGGTAGTGAAGCCAGGGTATCAGAAGGATCAAAAACAAATGGCCAGGAAAGCTTTGAGGCAGGTGTCAAGCCACTGAGGAGGGTGAGAGGGTGCTGGAGATGAGTAACAATCTAATGGGCACGGCAGCCAGTGAGATAGGACGGGGTTCCCAGGACGGCTAGGGGGGCTGTGCCCTGGAGAAGCCCGTTCCGACCTTGAGAACCGGGGCAGGGAGAAAAGCTGCTTCCTCTGGCGAACAGAGCAGGCCGGGTTTTCATTTAGGGCGAGGAGGGGAGATGGCACCTGTTGGAACGCTGGAGAGGGTAAGAGACGTGTGTTCACCAGTAAACCCGTGCTGTGCATCCCAGGGATGGAGAGACACCTTCAGAGGCCTCGAAACACCTCAGAAACAGCTCAGCGAAGCCCAGTCCTGTGCTGGGATCCCTGCCCAACAGGAAGTGAGAGTGGGAGGCCCGGTCCCCTCCCCACAGGACGCCACCTCACTGGCAGAGGAAAGCCGGGGCCCCTGGGTCAGTGCCCTCCGCCTATTTCTGGACGTTCAGGCTGCTGAGTAATCGCTCCAAAGGCAGTGCCAGCGCCACACAGCACCCAGGCGGAAAGCGAGAAGTGGGCTTGGCACCTTATTTTGGGAGCTGGCGTCAAAGGCCCGGCCCTCTGGTTCTGGGTGCCTGCCACTCGGCTCCAGCACTCACCAGAAGCCCGGTGACAAGTCCAAGTCCTGCAGTCTCTGGACGCGGGCGTCCCAAGCGCTCCCTTCTGAAGGGAGAATTGCCAGTCCGTCCCACTGGTCCATCCACCAGGCTAGTGCGTCAGCGCAAAGCTCTTAGTCGTGAGCCCTGTCTTCTCTCCCTGTACCCACACGTTCTTTTTACAACACTGCAAGATGACCATGACATGCAGGATACCTACAAACACTCTGCTCCAAGCCTACGGTGTTAAGTGTAATTTGAGATGGTTTCCGAAGGTGGGAACCTGCCTCCACTCTCCCAGCCAGTCCCCTGTGTGTCCTCAGTGATGCACACGTGTGCCTGCTGACTGGGACTAGCGCTTAGTCTCATGTGGAAACCTGTGGCCCCAGGCTCAACAGCACTCTGGCTGCTTGAACTGAGTAGCCGAGAGCTTTTGGAACAAGCCCTTGGCTTAGTCGCTGTGGAACAGACAGGTCTAAAGACTGTCGTGGGGACACTTGGAGCTCTTCAATAGTAGGTCTGGGTGCCTTAAACCCCTAATCAACCTTAGGTACATTCAGGGACCCCAAGTCAGGACTCTAGGTGAATCCCCGTTAATACGTTGACTTCCTGTGTACCTTCCCCTTTGCTTAAAAAGTAAACCCTATTAATTCCCTGGGATTATTCTGAGGAATTCAAGCTGTCTCTTCTGTGAAACACCCTGTGAAGTAAAGGAACTGGCATCCAACAGGGGAGAGTGGTTTGCACTGAATCATCTGAGAACTACACAGCACAGCAGTGGTGAGAGCCCAGTGTGAGCTCTCTGCCTCTCAGTTGGCCCTTCCTCTGCCCCCTTTGCCTCTGGTTTGTGCCAACCTAAGACCCAAACCACTGATGGCGACAGGCATGGGTCCCTTCTCCATCACTGCCACCCATCCCTCTGTGACGGTCTTGGACATCATTATCAGGTCGAGATTATCGTTACACTTGGGATCTTTTCTTACACATACCTCTGTGATAACCCTCCCTGGGTGGAATTCTATCCAGCTCAAAGATGATTGTCCTGCAGTCAGGCTTCTGATGTTTGTTTTCTATCATTGTTCTGCCAAGAGGGTTTTCAGAGGCACCTATAGTCAGAATGACTGTCTCCTGCATAGCAATGCCCAGACCTTTGTTCTGAATTCCATTAGGTTTCTGCGACTACAACCCAGACTTACTCATTTATCAAATTAAATGCAGTAGTGTTAGGTGCGTAGGTTTCTACATTTCCCCTCTGAAAAGCTCAAGGATGTCTCAACCATTGCGGGGGTTATCCACATTTTGGAGAAGTTTTGAAATCTAGAGACACACACCCTGGAAAAATTCTCAAGATATTTATATACAAAATGTTGCTTGTAAGAGTGTGGGGAGAGGATGCAAGTTTACAGACCCTGCAAAACCCACAGATGCACATGGGGGCTCCGTAGAGCTGTGTTTAAGGGCGCCTGATTCAAGCTGTGTTGGGCGGTATTGCCCCAGCATAGGGCTGATGGGATAAGGCTCCTGGGTTTGGCCTTTCTCTGGTTGACTTGACTTTGCACACAAAAGCTCTTGTTTCAGAACCACAAAAATAATCTCACAAGTTCAGGCCTGGAAGGAAGTTTAGCACGTGCTTCATTCAACCTCCTCCTCTTAGAGATTAAAGGGGGCGCACAGAGAAAATGAGTCATTTACTTGAGTCACATGGCTAATTGGTGGCAGGGCCAGGACTAGAGCCTGCCCAGGTCACACCGTGTAAATGCCAAGTGAATGGTCTTTTAATGATGCATCAGGAATATAACTTTCTATGTGGAGGATAGCACCTGATTATAGTCTCCCCGTTTGTAAAGACATGAACCAAGATAGGCAGCCAACATTTACTCAGTGTCTGTCATACACTGGTTTATGCAGTTATCCAGAGAACATATTAATGTCCACTGTGTGTCAGGCACTGTGCTGTGCACTGTTTATAATAAGACTCAAACATATTATTAACAGCAAACAAACACACATGCAGAGTTTGGTGCTAGCGTCCCCTTTTAAGACACTGTATTTTTCTTACCACACACAGATGTTAATTTAGACGCTGTCCACACTCAGGGATTCCATGGGCCTTGGCTTCGGGATTGGTTTTTGTTTGTTTGTTTCATGTCCTTGAGGTGGAGGGAGACAGTTTTAAGGGGCTGTATCATCTCTGGCCAGCTCAATTCCAGACTTGTCTTGGGGTGGGTAGGTGATTGCAATAGAGCAACTCTAAAAGTTTGAGTAAATACAAGAACTAAACAACTAAACCCAATAAGGGAGACACAGTCCCATACTAAATGCAGGCAGAACTAGTTCTTTTTTGTGCCTGGAGCAAAATGTAGGCCGTTTGGCTTTGCCCTGTATCATCCTCCTCCTCCTCCTCCTCCTCCTCCTCCTCCTCCTCCTCACTCCCTGACATTGTTTCATTTGCATGCAGACCTGTCATCCTGACTGCACGCCACCTACTCCTGCAGCCTTTTCCTGGGAGAGCAGACATCACCTTTAGGCGTAGACAACGGTCTGTTCTCGTACTCCTGACACTGCAGGTCCTATGTACACATAGACTTAGACTTTCAGTGATCTTGCATTAAGCTAGGGTCGTATCAGACCAGGCCAGCTGTCCTGAGCCCTCCCTAACTAAGTCACTTTCTTGCAGCTGGGCTTCTTTGGGAGCTGGGGTGGGAAAGGGATCATTATGGAGCAGTATGCTAAACATCATACCTGGATAATCTCACTAATCTTTTTCATTTGTTTGGATCGTGACTTTTTATTTTTGTTTCTCATAAAAACCTTTTTTTTCCTTGTTGATAAAAAGAGGCACATGCCCTCTCACTAGGAATATGTTTTAATTTATGCATTCTTTTTCTTTAATTTCAGCTTCATTGAGGTATAAGAAACATATAAAATGTAAGCTATTTAAAGTGTACATCATGGTGATTTGATAAAAGTACACGTTGTGAAAGGATCTTCCCCATTGAGTTCATTAATACCTCACATGTTTGTCTTTATTTTCCCCTTTGGTGAAAACATTTAAGTTCTACTTTCTTAGCAAATTTCAGTTATACAATACAGCATTATCCCCTATAGTCGTCATGTTTTACATTAGATCCTCAGGTTGTCTTCATCTTGCTGCAGATTACCAGCCTCTCCCTAGTTCTCCTTAACCCCATGGTTTGCAAGTATTTTCTCCTGTTCCATAGGTTAATTTTTCATTTTTGTTGATAATTTTCTTTGCCATGCAGAAACTTTTTAGTTTGATATAGTCTCACTTGTTTATTTTTGCTTTTGCAAAAAATCATTGCCAAGACTGATGTCAAGGAGCTTACCCCTCTGTTTTCTTCCAGGAGTTTTATGATTTGAGGTCTTACATTCAGATCTTTAACCCATTTTGAGTTGATTTTTGTGTATGGTGCAAGACAGAGGTCCAGTTTTCTTTGTTTATTGCATGTGGCTGCCCAGTTTTCCCAGCACCAGTTACTGAAAAGACTATCCTTTTCCCATTGTATATTCTTGGCACCTTTTTTGAAAATTAAGTGGTTTATTTCTGGGCTCTCTATTCTGTTCCATTGGTCTGTTTGTTTTTATGCCACTACCATACTATTCTGATTACTACAGCTTAGTAAAATAGTTTGAAATTAGGAAGTGGTATGCTTCTAGCTTTATTCTTCTTTGCCAATATGGCTTTGGCTATTTGGGGTCTTTTTTTAATTTTAGGATTTTTTTTCTGTGAAAAATGCCTTTGGAATTTTGATAGGGAGTGCATTGAATCTGTAGATTGCCCTCGATAGTAGGGACATTTTAACAGGATTCTTCCAGTCTATGAGCATGGAATATCTTTCCACTTATTTGTTTCTTCTTGAATTTCTTTCATCAGCGTCTTACAGTTTGCAGTGTGCAGATTTTTCAAATTTCTCTCTGGTAGTTCATTACTAATGTGTAGAATTAAAACTGATTTTTGTATATTGATTTTGTATCCTGCAACTTTGCTGAATTTACTTACTATTTCTAACAGGTTTTTTTGGTGGCATTTTTAAGGTTTTCTGTATATAATATCATATCATCTGCAAATAGAAGCAATTTTGCTGCTTCCTTTCTGATTTGGATATGTTTTATTTCTTTTTCTTGACTGATTGCTCTGGCTAGGCCTTCCAATACTATGTTGAATACAAGTGGCAAGAGAGACCATCCTTGTCTTATGCCTACTCTTAGAGGAAAGCTTTTAGCTTTTTACCACTGAGTAGGATATTAGCTTGTGCTTGTCATCTGTGGCCTTTAGTATATTGAGATTCCCTTCATATTAGTCCTCCCAGTTCATTGGGAGTTCACTTAATCTTTCCAACAGTGTTTAAAGGAGGTGCTTCTATTAACTCCATCTTAAAGTTCAGGAAACTGAAGCTTGGAGATGTTCAGTAACTTCTTCAAAGTTTGCAAGTGATGAAGCCAGAATGGAACCCAGCAGTCTGCCCCCTAGAAAGCCCCTCTGAGAGCTGAAGTAGCAGGAGGCCAGGGGGGGAAGCCATCTCTACTTGTGGCTCCTCCAGCCTGCAGCATGCTTAGAGCGTGCTGCGGCGTTTGTCTTATTCATTTGACCACAGATGGATGATGTTACATGTTATACTGTGTTTTCCTATATAGGTAGCTTGTTTTGTAAAATACATTGTGAGCTCCTTGAAGATACGGTTCATGCTGCACTATAACACTGCACACATGTCACGCGATTAGTTCAGGGGCTTATTAATCGCCTGAGGACAGATACTCAGCACAGAAAATCGGAACTGCATCATAAAGACCTTCTAGACGTCAGAGTCTCATTTTACCGTGAAGGAAGCTGAGTCCTCAAGAGTGGAGTCAGAACCACGGGCTCCACCCTTTCTTCAGGGTGGGTCCATTCTAAATTATTCTCTTCCTCTCCCCTCCCCCCACCCACTCTGTGACCATTGCTGGGACTCTGTGTTTATCGTCCAGCATGTGTAAAGACCTTGGGATACAATGACAATAAAACAATTAAAATCTGATGTCATTCCCATTCAGTCAGATATGTAGCCCGAACTGAAAGAGCCGTAGAAAACATCCTGCTCAACTCTTAGGTTGAAGATGAAATAACAGGCCCCGAGATGACAAGTGTCCCAGTCCTTTTCAGCGGGCTTCTGTGTGCCCCTGCCCAAAGGGAGCAGACACACAGGAAGCTGGCATTGGCCTTTCCCTGGTTGGAGTGTACGAGTTGGGGTAGGAGTGAAGGGCACCTCTTCCCAAGGCCAGTCTGTTTCCTAAGCCAGCCTTCTCATTACTCACACTTGAGCAGAGCGATCCTGGCCCTCCCCGCAAGTCACCCTCTCTCCTCTGTTCTCTAAGCAGTGCAAACCACAGCTGAGGCCTGGGCCTGGGCTGGAACCTGATTCCATCACTCCTCCCACTCTCCTCCACCAGCCTTTCCCTTCCCAGAGCCAACTCTGGCCCAGCAACCAGGTTAGGAATGTCACACATGCACAAATTATAACTTGGCTGCCCTATTTCTCCTCCTTGGGTAAAAAGCCCAGAGCTGTGGACAATCAGCATCTCCATTCTGTTTTGCTTTCCACACAAGCCAAGGGCCAGAGGAAAGAGAAGCCCCATTGCTTCTTTAAGGCTGTGCTGGCACCAAAGTACTGGGTGAACTGGAGCAGTAAAGAAGGCTGTTTTGTCCTCACTAGACGTTAACAGTGGCCTTCCCCAGTGGGTCAAGCTCTGTCCCTCCCGTGCACTCACAAGCACAGTGTGCATCAAGAAGCAGTGTGTATAAAAAGACCCTTCTGAAGACAGACAGGGATTGTACCTGACAAGCCTGCAGAAACAGCCAACAGCTGGTGGGGGGCTGAGCTCTTCATGGGGAATCTGTCAGGCCAACAAAGGGCCAGCTCTTCCAGGGACAGGAAGTTTGGAAGGGAACTCAATCAGTGAGGACAGAGGAGCCACCCTCTTCCTCCTTCCCTCTGGCTGTGCTTCCGTACAAGCACCCACCCACCCAGCCCTGCAGGCCTATGGGAGAAATGTTCATCAACCCCCCCCCCCCCATGAACTGATCTGCCTGCACCCAAGCAACCAAATACCAAAGGAAGTCTCTCTATCCGCCATATTGCCTCCACCTCACCATCTGCCATATCACCAACCCCACACACAACCAGAGCGGGGTTGAAATTGTCACTGTATTTCTCTGTCAGCTCATCTTCAACTATGTTTCTAACCTTCTCCACCCTCCTGTGCTCCTGAGACCTCTGATGCTCCCACCTCCCCCTCACTGTCCACACAGGTCATCATCTTTGAGTTCTTCCTTGGTGTTTCCAGACATTTAAACCTACACCTTCACCCTTTCTTCTTGCTTCCCATGACAACCGAAGCGTTTTTTTGTTACTAACTAACCAGGAGCAATTCCACCACTTGTATTTTGTATCCCATGCTCCCCTACCCTTTCAGGAACCTTATCTAATTTACCCAGTGTCTTTATTATGTATCGGTCCCCCACCCCACCCCACCCCTCTGCTGGATCCATCTCATGGTTACTTAAGCAAACTCACGACTCCTTCAGTGAAAGGAATCTCTGCAGATGTCACCCCAGTTAAGTCTAACAATAAAATACATTTTTTAAAAAAAGGGAATCTCTGAACACACTTTCTCTGTCTGGGGCCTTCTTTCTCCCATCGTCTACACAATCTAGTTCCTCAAAATAGTTCCACCTTCTACCGCCCATTTACCCCTCAACCCACTGCAGTCTGGCTTCTGCTCTCATTACCCTACCCTTACGGTCGTCACTGTACCCGTGGTTGATACAGTGGTCATCTTTCGGCCCTCTTCTTGTCTCTTAAGCATTTGAGTCTGTTGAATGGTTGACCATTCCCTTTTCTTAAAAAACAAAACAAAACCTCCCTTTGTTTTCTATGCTTCAATGTTCTTGTATGATTTCTGCATCTTTGACTAGTCTTGCTCAGGCTTTGCAGGCCCATACCTCTCTACCTAGCCATTAATTGTTAGAATTCACGGTATCCGGTTCTCTTTAAGTCTGTTCATTCTTTAAACACTGCCTCTTATACTGCCTTTTTAAAATGTGTAAATCAGCAGTATATTATAAACATCGTTCCTATTGGACAAATTACTTTAATGAGCACATGTTACGGATGTACCATAATTTATCTACTCACTCTCCTGTTGTCGGTCACGTAGGTCATTTCTAACACTTCTATAAATTGTACTATGTTGAACATCCTCAGACAACCCTTTTCGCATATGACTGGATGAATGATGCTAATATTCATTACTGTTACCCAGCAAATAATAAATTGCTGTGGAGAAATTGGGGATATTTGGGAAAATATACAAGTAGTGTTTTGAGGTCAGTAGCATAGAGGACAACTACCAAGGTTGCCCACACAGCACTCCTGCACAGGCCTGAATCTACGGCAGAAGCAACTGGCTTGACCTGGAATGATGATGTGTCTGCCCTTTCCCTGTTTCTCCAAGCTGTTGACATGGAAGGTACCACCACAGATGAGAAAGGGCTCCAGCCAAGGCACTGCTCACTCGGGGGGTCACGGGCCCTTTGCCTCATCCCCACCCTGTCCTTTGGCCGAGGAGTCCATCCTGATGCAGCCAGATGGGTCTCCAGTGACTTTAGAGGACTCAGAGGATGTGAATTGACTAGAACTATCACTAGGGCCTCAGAGCCGTCCTGGAACTGATCTGTCAGGGCTGGACTTGGATGGCCACAAGATACAAAGGTCAGCAGATGTCAGTGCCGGAAGAGTAGCCAGAGGGAGCTGACTGAGCCAACAGGAACAGGCGTAGTCACGGGAAGCAGCGACAACTGTGGGAATGGTGGAGGAGGGGAGGTGGCACAAACCACTCGGGGGTTCCTCTTCATCTCCCCAAATATTTCATATTGGAATGCCTCAGGGCCCGGTCCTTGGACTTCTCTTTTTTACCTACACTCCCTTCGTGATCTCATTCGGACTCGTGGACTTGAACTCCATCTACACAGACATAATTCCCGAGCCTGCGCTTCCAGCCTGAGCTCCAGATGAACATCTGACTTGTCCATTCAACCGAGAAGCTGACATCCCAACTTGGATGTCTAGCAGGCATCTCAAGTTTAACATTTTAAAATCTAAATTCCTCTAATTTTACCTACCCCCACCCCCAAATCTGATCTAACCTCAGGCAATGGCAAGGCCACCCTTCCAGTTTCAGACCAAAAACTTGAACTCATCCATGACATCTCATTTTTTTCTCACAACCTGCATCCAACTTATAATTGAATCCTGTTGGCTTTATCTACAAGATACATTCAGGTTCTCCTCCCACCCATTCTCTCACCTAAACAGCGAGAAAACTGGGTCAAAGATAAGAAGCAACTACTTCTAGACATTGGACGAGAGACAGCACAGAACTGTGGTCTTGAAGGGAAGGGAACCAACAGAGTGAGCCCTCGCTGTAGAGGCGACTTTCAGATTGCTTGGCCGACAATGTGGCACCATTGTGATTTGACAGAGAGTTTAGGAAAAGCCCCAACAGAGAGCCCAGTGGTCTCGTTGAGTTGAGGAGACATAGATGAGAGTTTGGGGAAGCCGAGATGGCTAGAATTCATGAGATAAAAGCCAAAAAGGAGGGAGCTACACAGAGGAAGAGCTTTAGGTAAGGAGTCGAGCCTTTGTCCGAATGCAGGTCTGTGTGTGCAGAGGTTGGCACTCCACAGGCCAGGCCAGAGAACAGCGGCCACGGGGAGCGGGGAGCTGTACGATTCCTAGAGCTCACGCAGGGCTGGGCACCATTCAAGTTCCCACCAGCCCGAGTCGAGAAACCGCGTTGTGGCAGGTTGTATTTTCCAAAGATGACTCAGTAGCTCCCCACCCACATATTCCTCAATGTGACCTTGCTCTTCCCACACCCGGAGGTGGAGACGAATTCCCTTCTGAATCGCAGAAGGCTTGTGACTGCTGCTACCAGTTGAGCTCAGTCGTGATGCTGTGTTAGCTCCGAGGCCGGGTTGGAAAGGCTGTGTAGCTCTCAGACACCCATGTCATCTTCCACCACCTCTCCCTCAGCTCACACTAGAGGCCGCGTGGGCCTTACGATCAGCCGATAGAGGAGGGTAAAGCCAGGCTTGGTTCGTGGATGGGTCAAGCCACAAATGGACTGGTGCTGCATTGCAGCCCGTTCAGGGGCAGCTGTGAAACAGTGGTGAGGTGGAATCTTCCCAGTAGACAGAGCATTCAAGCACCTATCCTTCTCTTGTGAGCAAAGAGAACTAGACTAAAGTACAGAATGTATTATAGAAGGATTCACAGGCCATGGAGAGTAGCTTGTATTGGTCAGGGGCCTGGAAACAGGCAAGATTAGAAGATAAGGGGCAAAGGTGTCTGGGGGAGGCATGTGGATAGGCCTGTAGAAGTGGGTGTGACGTCCGAAGGTCTGTTCACCATGTACCAGCAACCACCAGAAAGCAGCTGCCACCCAACAATGGCCAAAGAGAGACAGTGGCTCAGCCAGTTGATGTCACATAACCTGTCATGGGCCCCCTCAGTTCAAACTCCCGATCACAAAGGCTAGGTCAGCTACTGCCACCACAAATGGCCAGCCTGCTAGGAACAGAAACTGATGCTCAGCCTCCCTCCCCTCACATGGAATCATTCTTCAAGGACACCAGCCAGCCACTTATGTCATGTTGATTACACTGGGCCTTTCTCACCCTGGAAGAGGAAGCGGTTTATCCCGACTGGGATTAAATCATATTTTATTAACTCAAAACAGAACGTGGACTTACGTGTAAAATGTAAAGTTAAAACTCTTAGAAAGCAAAACAGGAGAAAAATCTTCGGGATCTTGGGCCAGGCAAAGAGTTCTTTGACTTCACACCAAAAGCATGATCCATAAAAGGAGAAACTGATACATTGAAAACTTTGGTTCTTTGGAAGACAAACATTTATTTTCTGCATCTACAGGGGAGATAAACTAAACACATAATTTTATAGTTGCTACCTTGTTAAGCAAATGGATTTTTCTTAATATTAAAAATCTTGGAGTTCCCTGGTGGTGTAGTGACTAGGCTTTGGCGCTGTCAGCGTTGTGGCCCGGGTTCGATTCCCAGCCAGGGAACTACCCACATTAAAAAAAAAAAAATCTTATGTAGCAGTGTCAAACTGAACCGGTACTCTATACCTTATACATTAAAGTAAATGTGTTATAAAGTGGCTTTACTTATCTTTATAAAACTAAATATTATAAATCTATTATAATAAATGTGAAAATGGTTTACTTAAAGATAAAAAATCTATGAAGAGGATAAAAAGACAAACTACAGTTGGGAGAAAATATTTGCAAGGCACATATCTGACAAAACACTAATATCTAAAATATATAAAGGACTCTTAACACTTAACAAGGAAAACAATCCAATTAGAACATGGGCATAAACAGACATTTCACTGAAGAAGATACACAGATAGCAAATAAGCACATGGAAAGGTGTTCAATATCATTAGCCATGAGAGAAATATCAGCTAAACCCACAGTGAGATATATCCCTACACACTTACTAAAATGAAAACTAGTGACAACATCAAATGCTGGCGAGGAAGTAAGAAAACTGGAGCATTCACACATTGCTGGTGGGAATGTAAAGTGCTTCTCTGGCTGCTCTAAAAAACTGTTGACAGTTCTTTACAAAACTAAACGTACAATTACCGTATGACCCAGCAGTTGCACTCTTGGTCATTTATCCCAGAGAAATTAAGACACGTTCACACCAAAACCTGTACACAAACATTCATAGAAGCCTTCCTTATTTGTTACAGCCAAAAACGCTGGAAGTGGCCCAGGTGTCCTTCAGTGGTTAAGTGGTTAAACAAACGGTGATACCTTCATTCCACGGAACACTCGGCATTAAAAAGGAAGGAACTACTTACTGGTGAACACGACTTGGATGAATCTCCAAGGCATTATACAGAGTGAAAAAAAGCCAATTCCAAAGGTTCTGTACTGTATGATTCCATTTATAAAACACTTTCGAATTGAAAACATTTTTAGAAATGCGAACAGATTAATGGTTCATGGGTTAGAAGGGAGACGTTGAGTGTGGTTATGAAAGGCCAACACAGGGGTCCTTGTGGGGGTGGAATTATTCTGTATCTTGACTGTGGTGGTTGATACATAAATGTAATGATAAAATTGTATAGAACTAAGTACATGTGTACACACACTCACAAATGAGTGCAAGTAAAATTGGGGCCGTCTGAATTGTATCAATGTCCATATCCTGGTTGTGACATAGTACTATTTTGCAAGATGTACCATGGAGAGAAACTGGACAAAAGAGTATGTGGGATCTCTTAATTTTTACAACTGCACGTGCATTTACAATTATCGAATAAAGATTTAATCTTAAAACAACATATTCCTGGTTGATATTCCAGATTTGGATTTGCCTTTCCTGCTTACAGAACCTTGGCCAACACCACAATCCAAAGGCGTACTGAGCGTGAGACCCACTGACATGGGGGCAGGTGTAGCCTTGCCTGGAACGTTGGGCCTCACTTTTTCAACAGAGAAGGTGTGCATTGAGCACATGACTATGGTATCCCTTAGTCCTGTATCTTGTACCCAGACGCTGCTGGCATGATAGAGTGGTGAAGTGGCTTCTTGAAGATGCAGGTGAGGCACCAACATGGAGTCGATATCCTGCGAAGTTGGGTTATTGTCATCTAGGATGTGGTTCTCATCCTAATCAACAACCATTACATGGTGCTGTGTCTCCAATAGGCAGATTGCACAAGTCCAGGAACCAACAGGTGGACCCACTCACCATCACTCCATTGACCTTGAGAAACGTGTGCTCCCAGACCGTGCACCATTAGAGTTTGTGGGTCTAGAGGCCATGGTTCCCAAAGAGAATCCTTCCACCAGGAGGTATAGTAGGAGTTCCAGTAAGCCTGAAGCCATGGCTGCTGCCTGGTCACTTCAGGATCCTCGTGTCAAGAGAACAGCAGACAAGGTAAGGATCACTACACTGGCTGGGGTCATTGCCACTGATCGTCAGGATGGACAGCCTGGATTGCCGGGTTGAGACAGGGAAGAGTATCTTTGGCTCACGTGATCCACCGGGGCACCTTCTGATACCTCCCCTCCCAGTAATAAAGGTGAGTGGAGACAGGCAGCAGCTTTGATCTCAGAAGGGAACCAAGACCCACTGCTCAGATCCCTTAGGGATGGAGTCTGGGTCACTCCAGCAGAGAAGCCACTTGGAACCGCAAAGGCGCCAGCCGAGGATGAAAGGACACTAGAATGGGGAGTATAGGAGGGAGGTGATAAGTGTTGGCTGTGGCTTTAAGACGAGCTGCAGTAGTGGTGACAGGTAGAGTGACTACCTAAGTTTCCCAACCAAACAGACCAGCCAGAATCCTGCAGAAGGGGTTCCAGGTGGCACGAGAGGTGGTTATAGTGGATACTGGGATGCGCCATCTGGGTCCCTTCTTTAGAACTAAGGCACGTTTTCCCTCAGCATCCAGGAGTGTTGCCTGTTGATGCACAATGCTGTTAGCTGAACGGAGTTTCCTTGGCTAACTTCTACTCCCCTCAACCCGACTCTCTTCAGGGCAGCCCACACCCCAAAACTAGTCAATGTAGGGCTACAAAGCCCCGACCAGTGTTTCAGTGTGGGACACTTCTGAGAAGCATCTCAGAATTAATTTGTTCAAAAACACACTCTTTCTCCATTCCAGTAAATGTCAATTCCCTGCTTCCAGTTGTCCAGTCCAAAGCCTGGGGGGTTGCCTTGACTCCTCTCTTTGTCTGGTTGCCTGGACATCTAATATATCAGCAATTCTTGTTGGCTGTACCCTCCATATCCAGTTTGACCATTGCTAACCCTCTGGTATAAGGTCTCACCTCAGACACACTCTAGCCTCCTAACTGCCCTGCCTGCGACTGTGCTTGCCTCCTCCATCTCTTCCATCCAAGCAGCCAAGTGATTTGTTAGGAACTAGGTCAGATCGTGTCACTCCTCCAACAGGTTTTTCTAATGGTTTCTCACCACTCTTGGACTACAAGCTAGAGTCTACAACAGCCTACAAAGCCCTCCATCATCTGGCCCTGTGCCACCTGTCTGACCTCATCTCCTGCCACTCCACCCCTCCCTGCCCCCGCCTCTGGCCTCCATGCAGCTGCTCATGTGCCCTGAGGATGCTCCTGACACAGGGGTCTCTACTTGCCTCCCATCCTACCGGGAATGCTGTCCCCCCAGATGGCCACGTGGCTCCCTCCCTCACTTCCTTTGGGGCTCTGCTCCAGTATCACCTCAAGGACGTGTTTTCCTGATCATCTTACATGTCGTAGCAAACTCCATTCCCACCTCATCACCTGCTCTGTTACCCATTTGCTTAGTGTGTATCACCTGACATAGCTTTTTGGTTTCTTCTCTATTTCCCTCCACCAAGAGGTAAGCTGCATGAGAGGATGGGGACTTGTTTTTTTTGTTCTTGTTCCTTGCACGCTCTCTCTCCAGTTCCTATTACAGGACTTGGTATGTAGTAGATACTCAAGAAAATATTTGTTGGATGAACCAATAAAGTTTCAGGGACTCTATAATTTATGCTTTCACACTACCCACCTCTACTTCAAAGGCGCTACATCCTGAAGTGCAAATACACTGACACCACCACAGGAACACTCGTAGTCGCGTGCACCCTCACCGACCCAATGAACACCCGAGTGGGCAAATGCCTCATGCATTGTTGAGTGCACTTTCCTGAGCCGTCTGGATTGCAGTGGGACTCGAAGGTTCGGGTAGAAGGAAGAGACCCCAGCCTGACAGAGCCAGCTTACCCATGAGGTACAACACTAGGGTCCATGATACTTTCAAAGGACCCCCAAATTAATTTCTTTTAAAATCAGAAGAAAAATGAGTACGATAAGAATAAATACATGATAATAAACTCAGCTTGGATTATATTCATCTTTATACCCATGCAGTCGTAAGATGGAATTTGTAGTATTTTTGGCAGGAAGGCAAAAGAAACCCATGGAAGTCATAATGGGGCCCTGCCTGACATAACTCACCTGTAATGCCCCGGCTGGTACCGAGAGCCAGCAGGAAAGGGAGAGGGGGAGGCGCTGATGTTCACGCCTTCTCACTTGTCCCCCAGCCCTGCTCCCTAGTCCCATGCTATAAACGGGAAACTGAAACCCCAGAGAGGTCAGCGATTTTGCCGGGGCCACCAAGATAGTAAGCGGCCTCGCTAAGTTCAGGCCTTGGGTGTTGGTGCCCAAGCCACAGGCTAGCTTACTGCACTGCAGCTGCCAGACGGTGCCCGCAAAACCACAGGCAGAGCTCCGCAGTGAGACACTTTTCTCGGATCTGCCCCTGCCTGCCAAAGGCTGCCCCACGCTGGGTGCTGGCCCCCTGAGTCAGCCCAGCTCCACCCTGCCCAAATTCCTCTCTCCTGTCTCATCCACAGTGCCCAGCCCCTGCCTCACCCCTAGGTCCTGGTCTTCATCACGGAACTTCGGAGAAATGGCATCAAATGGCAATACCCCACCCTGTGACTAGGCAGGTCTGGCTCCCTCTCCTACCTGTCAGTCCTCCCAGAGAACAGTGTCCGGGTCCTGAGGAAGAAAAGAGCGGCCTGGAGGGGACCCATCCTTCTCATTCCCACCACAGGCTAGGCACCAAGGCTGCCCCCCGAAGGTCTGCAAAGGCTCTGAGGTTCTCCCCTAGACCCCTCGTCCTCCCCAGCATGCTCAGCGGGGAGTAAGGTCTTCCCCGAGGCCCAGGCGAAGACTAAGGGAGGCCCCTATCAGTCTCTCCTCCATCTCCGGCCTCTGTAAACCGCCCCAGAGAGCAGTTGGAGAGTATTCCACATCCAGGAGACTCAAAGGTGCAGCATGGACTTGGGGACAGAAGAACCTAGTTCAGTGCCAGCTCTGAGGGTCAGTAACTTCTCCAAATGTAAATAAAACATGCTACACACACACACACACACACACACACACACACACACACACAGAGGTAACAAAAGGTTCACAGAGAGGCTGGTTCAGAATCTGGACCAGAGTCGAACCAGTATATGTTAGTGATGCTTTAGGCCTAGCATGCCTTCCATGTAATTCGCCTGGTTTTGTGGTTGTCATATTTCTGGATTTCTCATTAATTCATGTATTCATTGAAAGCATACTGTATTGGGCCACTGTGTAAGCACTGGCGACATGATGTAGAACAGAACAAATCTTAGCCATTTGAGGATCCTGTAGTCCAGTGGGGATTGCAGAGACGTGGACAGTCAACCACAGTGTAACGTGGTAACGGTCCAGCTCTAGATCTCAGTCACTGGTGCCACCATCAGGGAACCAAAAAGTCAGGCGGTAGACTCCAGCAGCTGAAATGATCCTGTTCGATGTAAGATGGATGGTGGTTTCGGGTAGCATAAAGGTGGATCCAAACTCTTTGACGCTCTTCCCACTGAGATGTGAGATCGATGTCCCCTCCCTTGGAATAACAATGGGCTCTGTGACTGCTTTTACCAACACAGTATGGCAAAAGTGACACTGCCAGGTTCTGGACCCAAGCTACACGGCTGCTACTTCACTCAGGGTGAGGGGGGATGTCAGCTGTCAGGGGAGAAGTCCCAGCTATCCTGAGACCGCCACGTTGTGGGCAAGCCCAGACTGGACTGGTCACATGGAGAGGCTGCAGGGGACAGAGATGCCTGACAGCCATCTGCCTCCCAGTCACCTCAGCCCAGAAACCAGACGTGTGAGTGGAAACGCCTCCAAATGACGCCAGCCCCAGCTACGTTTGGGTGTGAGGGATTCCAAACAGGACCCATCAATCTCCGAACTATGAGAAATAATAAATTCTTGTTTTAAGCCATTAGAAAAAGAAAAGTCAGACGGTAGAGAAGCAATTCACTATCAAAGATTAGGTCACCAGAAAGCAAATACGTTAGTGAACAAGGTGGGCCAGGATAGAGGATGATGATGACTCGGCCACTTTATCGGGCAGAAGGTGGAAACATAGCTGTCCCTGGCTGTTCCGTCTCAGGAGACAAGCCCCTGTTAGGGTTCCGGGGGTTTGGTCGTAGTTTTCTAAAATGGGTTATTTTCATCCGGCTGGCTCTGTAGTAAGTGGCATAGGTTGTCACCTACGCGTGTGCTCTCTGAGAAATGAGAAGGTGCCTCAGCCACGGACCAAAGTGCCTTCTTACGTCCCTGTTCCTGGAAGTCCGCTATTGGTCAGTCCTCAGGGAGGCCTTTCGCCCTCAGATTAAAGGCACATCGTCCCGGGAGAGATGGGACTCTGCCATGGCTGTTTCTTTGCTCAGGTTGCTCTTTTCCTCATATTCCAATCCGATCTGTCAGTCAGGCCCTAGCCCTTCCTCAGTGGTTTTTTATTCCAGCCTGGCCTCCCTCATCTCATCTCTGGGCTCGGTAATGCTGGCACAAGTCTTTGATGCCACAGGTATGGCCTTGTGTGGCGTCTTGGTTGGATTCTGTGTGCCTGTGTGTGCGTGCGTGCGTGGGTGCATGTGGGTGCATGTGTGTGTGCTTGTGTGTGCACGCGTGTGTGTGCGTGTGTGTGCGTGCGTGTGTGTGCGCACGCATGTGTGCGTGCGCGTGCATATATGTGTGTGCGTGTGTGCACATGTGTGCGTGCGTGTGTGTGTGCGTGTGTGTGTACGTGTGTGTATGCATGTGTGTGTGTGTGTGTACATGTGCGTGCGTGCGTGTGTGCGTGCATGCATGTTTGTGTGTGTACTCTTCCTAATTAGTGGCCCCTGTTGGGACGAGTAGTCCAGGTAATTCCTCCTGGCTCTCTCCCCTTCTCATTACCCTCTCTGTACATCTTCCTCCACGTTTTTGCCCTGAGGTGGGGCAAGGGATCCAGATATTGAAGTTGGACATTAAGGAACCATGAAAAGGTGGATGTACTTTCCATGTGGATATACGAGGGCTGTCCGGAAAGTATCCAGCCACGTAATATGAAAAACAGAGGCATGGATGGTTGGATGTTTTCCGGACAGCCTTGTATATCCAGGTCCATAGGAGGAAAGGGAACGGGTAACTATAAAGACAAAGGACTTGGTACCTTATACCTTATTTCTTCAGCTTACATAGGTCTCCAAAGGTCATCTTGGTCAACCCTGTGTCCAGACTGGGTTGATTTTAAATTGTCTCCTAGATCTGTTAATAATACACACACACACACACACACACACACACACACACACACACCCTCTCACTGTACCCCACACCCACATGCTTAACAGCATAGCCTCTCTCCAGGGCCAACGTATCCACAGGTGCAATGCCCACAGTGCTGAGAGGGTCCGTGATATAGTGTGGACCAACAAAAACATTTTAACTTGTTCTAAAACCAAAAGGAAAAAAAATAATGCAATAAAAATGGATATATGATACTGAATCCAGCCTGGATTATACTCATCCTGATACCAGTTGTAGAAAACATAATTTTGAATACTTTTTCATGGAGGAGGGGGTCCACAAAGGCAAAAGTGCTGTGGGCCAGCTAAAGCCATAATGCAGCTATGTCTTCCTGAAGAGTCCACAGACTTTATGGAGCGTGGATTCACCCCAAGATTGGAGCAGGATCCCTGCTGTGACCAGGTCTCTCCTTGGCCTAATCTTTGGGAAAACTGAACACAGCTGCCTTTGACCTTTGAGTCAGCAAGAAAAAAACAGAAACATTCTCTGGGCGGGAAGCGGAGGCCTGTAGCTAGGAAAAGAAGATGCCGGTGTTGACTCAACTGGCCGCAGGGCCTGACGGGGCCACACTGCATAGCAGTGTCCCTTCCCGCAACACATTCCCTTTGAGCAGAGCAGAATGCAGTTCAGACCCTCCGGGAATAAACACTGCTTTAGGCCCCAGCCTGCTGACTTAGGAAGCAGTGGTTCTCTCACCTTCTCCTGGCCTTGCAGGTTGTGCTGGGGGAGCCACCCTGCAGCTAAGAGCTCTCCGCGGAGCCAAGGCAGCCTGGAGTTTGCTTTCGAGCTTCGGTCACTGCCGCTTTGCGTGCTCCGTCTCTGTCTCTCGGGAGCCCAGGAGTCTGCTGGCTGATTAACCAATCAGCTGCTTTAATCCCCTCCCCAGAAGTCACCCCCTGCTCGCCATTGTTTCTCCTTTCACCGTAGGAAGAGTGATGTTTGCTTTCCTGGAAGTCAGGGCAGATGGTGCTACTTAAAACACAACTTTGGAGTTCCCTGCCGGTGTAGTGGCTAGGCTTCGGCTCTGTCAACGCTGTGGCCTAGGTTCGATTCCCAGCCAGGGAACTACCCACATTTAAAAAAAAAAAGGGTCATACCGGAGTAGAGTACAGCCACCAGAAACTGGAAGAAGCTTCGGAGAGATCGTGACCCTGCCGGCACCTTGATTTCATTTAGATTTCTGGCCTCCAGAACAGGGAGAGAAGTCTTTCTGTTGTTTTAGGCCACTGGTTTGTGGCATTTCATTCCTGCAGCCCTAGGAAACTAGTCTTCCACGCAGGTAATCCTCACAGCTGGGGCCACGGGAATCCAGCGACTGACAGGTAATAATCACACCAAACCCTTGTTCGGTGCAAAAGTTTTACTTTTCAGAGTTCTTCTCTGTTATCTCACTTTAGACTCATGATTCCTTAGTGGCACAGGGCAGATTTTTTTTTTAATCCCTCATTTAAACAGATGCAAAATTTGAAGCCCCGAATGTAAAATCGTTTACCTCAGGTCCTACATCAATGTCTCTGGGCCTTAGAAAACAACAATAATTAGCTGAAATTCAAACTCAGCTCTGTCCCTGACTGGACCCACAGGGCCGTTGGTGAGAAACCTAACTGCCGGGTATCCAAACATTGGAATTTCGGTGACAGCCATTACCTTCTTTTTAGGAGCATTAAAAATCACCTGCCATCTACTATCAGCATTGTTTCACAAAAGAAAAGGCATTTTAACATGAAAAACCAAGAAAGACTGTAATAGCAGACTAAAGGGCTTGCATATTAAGTTAAATAAATGTAGTTTCTTTTTTAACGTCACTACTTGGTCCTTATTTTTCTTCATTTTTCAGAAGGCCAACGTGTCGAGATCGCCATTTGGGAGCCACTTCTGAAATCTCTGGTCCTCATGTTCCTTATCAGAGGGTTTTGGATTTCCCCCTTGATTCCCCCGTACCTCTTAACCCTTTATGATTCTCTGACCCAAGCCCAGACTCTCTCCCCACTAACACGGCTGGAAATGGGAAGCCCTGGGTCTGGGCAGTGATGGCCAGAGTGCCCCAGTCACAGGAGCTGGTGGCATGAATGTCGAGGGTATTTGAGGCAAAACAGCGTGGTATTTGATGTGCAAACTGCAGCCTACTCTCCCCCTCCCGTTCCCACCTGCCGTTGGGCTGGTTCTGGCTGGCTTTGCTTCCACCCTGAGCTGGATGGAGAGCTCTTCGGCCCTCCAGGCCAGCAGTTTGGCAAAACATCCTGGAGAATCCAGTTTGTCCACCGCAGGCTGCCCCTGGGCTAAGCCTGAAGCTCGAAGGTGCCCCACAGCTGAAGTAGATGATTTTAATGTCAATGATAATAATCCTTTGCACAATGTTTTTAAAGGTGTATTTTTAATCCAATATCTTTTTTAGCATAGATAACATCAATGCTCAGGGAAATCTTCATGAAAGAGATAGGACGAGTAGGGTACCTTGTGTAAGGGTTCGGAATGTGTCACCCCAAGGTGGGCCTCTGTGGAATGCAGATTATTTTGAGCTAAAGGCAACCAAGATCCTGTGGGTTCAAAAGAATCTTCTGCACTACCCCCCACCTCAACCTTTAACTACCTAGAAGAATTTAAATTAGAAGCCCTGCTCATAATCAGGGACTATCAACGATAACCTTTCTTTCTGGCCAATCAATATGGCAAGGTGGACTGCTTGCTAATGACTGAACATCCGCTCTTCTTGATCGGCCCACAGTGACCATCCATCCCTCTGAAGCCCCAAAGCAGGTGCCTTACCTCGTCCTTAGCTCAGCATGCCATACACTCCTCGTTTTAAGTTTCTGTCCCTGAACCTCTTGTGTATGTGGGGTCTCTGACTCTCCCGTGTACCTGGAGTTCCCGCGTGCACGTATGTAATTAAACGTGGCTATTTTCTCTTGTCAGTCGGTCTCATCTCGATGTCATTATAGGAGCAGCTGAAAACCTTGAAGGGCAGGGGAAGGCTGGAGTGGGCAGAGGGGTGGGGGGTGGCTAGAGAACAGTCTGGAGGGAGAACGGAGCAGGTGCGCTCGGAGCTGAGAAGAGCCCTGTGGGGAGGGGGAGCTGAATTCCCGTAACGAGAAGGTGTGTGGAGACCCCACAGACTGGAGACAGACAGACTCGGACACACCCCAGTTCAGCCACTTGTCAGTGTTGTGATTCCCCCACCTCCTGGCCCTCCCTGTGAGGGAATGGGCTCCAACGCCGGGGACGTTCGGAGCGTGGTCATGTTCGTGCCTGGTCATGACGGGCAGGAGCAGGCAGGGAACTTTTTGATTCAGGGAAACAAACTACCTCCATCCTCTCACTCTTGAACTGGTTGTTCGGTCATTCCTTTCCCCTGGAGACAGCATTTCCAGGGTGACAAAAACCCATGGAAATCAATAGGCCTGCAGACAAACTTGACCCCTTTGGGGTCGTTTGACCAAACCACCAAGCCTAGAAAGCAGTCCTTCCTCCCCACCTCGCCTCTCGGGCGGGGTCCATCATGAGGACTGAGGAAGTGACCTTTACTCAGGAAGTGGGTGGGCGAGTGACCTACAATCCAACCCTTTCCTCTTGGGAGGAACTTATCATCGAAAGGAGGAAAGCTTTGAAATGTGCTCCTTTTTCAGTGCAGAAAGGGATGGGAGGAACTTCCTGCGGCCCCTCAGTAGGTGCTAGAATACAGAGGAAACGTGTTTTCTGCCAACGGGCACCTGGTCCTTCCAGTCTGAGCAGAGAGTTCGCAGCTTTAAAGAGGCCCTTCTCCGGAAATCTGAGCCTCTCCTCTTCTAACTGTCCCCATTGGGAACCAAGAGGGGTTTTTTTTACCCTCTGTGCCGGGATTGTGTTTATTTGTCGACTATGGTTTTCTTGCCCATCACGTCCCATTACGGCTGGTGAGGTCCAGTGTGTGAGGACGCGAGGCCTGGGCCCAGAGGGAGGAGGAGGTCGTGAGGGAGCTGAGACTGGGAGCAAACGCCTGATCGAATGTGTTTGGCTTTCCATGACTTCGTTTGAATTTGCATTTTTATTATGAAAGTAGTATGTATCCCCGGTCACCTTTGTATTTTTATTATAAAAGTAATTTAAGTACTTAGTGCAAGGTATAAAATGAATCTATAATAAGTACCTAGTGTGGAGTTATTCTCCCCAGATATGACGAATCAGCTCTTCATAGAGCCTTATTAAAAGGCCATTTATGCCGATATAACTATGACAGTGTAGTTTTTTTCTTACACACACACACACACACACACACACACACATACACACACACAGAATCACCCTAGGCCAGTTGTTCTACATCTCACTCTCTTCACCTAAAAGTCATTATCTAAAGCTTCTAGAGGTCAGAAGTCTGAAGTGGATGTCACTGGGCTAGAAGTCTTCCTTGGAGACCATTCTTTATCAGCGGTATGGTCACATGTCCCCATTTTCCTGGGACAGTTCTGGTTTATACTCTCCTGCAGACGCCCAGCCCTCTTCTTCCAGACACCACCGCCGGACACCCCCTCACCACGCCCACTAGGGCTGGGATGGGCCCCCTCCGTGCACGCCCCCAGCGTTTGCTGCTGCTCCTGGCGCTGCGGTGATCTCTGCTTTATTCCCGTCTTCCCAGATGCACTCTGGACTCGTTGTCCGTGGCCGCTGGGACAAATTACCGCCAACTTAGCGTCTGACAACAGCACAAAGTCGTTACCTAAACACTTGTAGAGGTCAGAAGTCTGAAGTGGACGTCACTGGGCTAAAAATCAACGTTTCGGCAGGGGTGTGTTCCTTCTCAAGGCGCCAGGGAGAATCTGTCTTCTTGCCTTTTCCGGCATCTGGACCTGCCTGTGACCCTCGGCTCTGGCCTCCTCCATCGTCAAAGCCAGCAGGGGCTGGTAGTCTTCCTAACATCCCATCACTCTACACCGACTCTTCTGCCTTCCTCTCCCACATTTAAGGATTTGCGATTACATTGCGTTTACCTGGGTAATCCAGGCCACTCTCGCTATTCTAGAGTCAGTTAATTAGCAACCTTTACTCCATCTGCAACCCTAATTCCCTTTGCCATGTAGCATGTATATTCATCGCATCCAAGAATTAGGGTGGAGACACCTTTGTGGGCCATAATTCGACCCATCACGAGCTCCAAGCTCTGCAGGGTCAGAAAGTGTATCCCATCCTCTGTTGTACCCCCTGTACCCGGAATGTGTAAGTCCTCACCAACTGTCGTCAGTTCACTGCTTCCTGCCCTGAGCAATTCTGGAGGGCAGGTAAAGAGGCTGGCTTCAGGGCCCCTCCCAAAGGCGCGCTGCTATCTACCCATGGGAGCAGGCCGGAAGACCTCGTTGTGGAGGCTGGAGAGTTCCTTCCCAACGGCACCATTTTAGCCTCCCAGTGGCGAAGCCGAGCATGTCCTGCAGGCAGGGGCCATGTCATTTATGCGTATTCCCTCATACAGGGCGTGCCACACTTTAAGAACTCAATGCACATTTGTTGAATGGGTCAGGGTGGGACACAAGGTCCACTAGGGCACTAGGTCAGGGTGAGAGAGCTAGAGGCCAGTGGGGTCGTTCCGTGTGTGACCGCAGTTTTCTGAGGCAGACGGTGTGGTGTCAGTCGGGCCCAGAGAACCCGTGAGCTGGGATGTGGAGAATCCGGTCAGACAGGGAGTCCATAGCGCGCAGACAGAGCACTGTGGCCAAGAAACAAGAACGGGGTCAGGGGCCAGGCTGGGCTGAAGAACCTGGGTGTGGGTGGATGTTAAAATTGAATGGGCACATCGGGAACCTGCCAGAGGGTAGAAGCATGCTTAACCATGCCAGCCTCCAGCTCCAGGCCCCAAGTCATTCATATTGTTCCTTTGTGATGGGAATCAGTTCAACCCAGAGGCTCCTGGACAGGGGGGCAGGAGCAGCAGCTGTGAGGGACTCTAAACCAGACAGGAGCTGGGGACAGTCAATACAAGTAGCATCACCATAGACACAAAACTGAATATGACACAGTGCCAGCCTTGGGAAATCATAGTTTAGGGCAACAGTCAGGCACTAATTACTCTTATACAAGTTAGTGGATGAGAACAAAGGGTGACTAAATTGAAAGGTGTTTTTTTTTTTTTCTTTTTAATCTCATTCATCTTTCCCAGTAATCCCTTGTAGTAGACATCACTTCCTCTATTTCATAGATGAGAAATGTAAAGCTCAGAGCTGGTAGGTAACTTGCCCAAGGTCACACAGCTGATAAGTGGCAAAGCCAGTGTACAAACTCAGATTCTCTTACTCTGAAATCCACAATTCTAAACTCTGTTGCATAAAAACACAGGTTCTTTTGCTCTGTTGCCAAGCACGACAACAGGCATGGAGTAGGCATTCAGTAAATTCTTGTTAAATGAATGATTCTTTTCAAGTAAATTTAATTCTTATGCTCCTGTCCTCAGCACACATTTCTCTTATAGCTCTATGTTAGTTCTTAGCCCTTAGTAGAATAAGCATATTTCATTCACTCCCAACAGGACTTGAAATAGAATAGTTATGCGTTTCTGAGCTTGCTTTTCTACCAAATTGTGAGCTCCTCCTGAGAGACAGGAGCTACATCCCACCACTTTTTAGCTTAGCACACAGTAGGTGTTCAGTAACTGCGTGTGCATGAGTGAAGGCTAACTTGGCAGTGTTGTAATCGAAAGACCGGAGAGGGGACACAGGGGCCCTATTTTTCTTCTCAGGTCAGTATAGTGCCTGACACATTAAAGGTGCTCATAAACATTAGCTGAATAAATGACTAAATGAATGAATCCTGCATTTACCCTAGTTCTAATTATAATAGAGAATCAAACCTATGCACTCTGAGTAGTTCTAAGCCAGTAGAGATATTATATGATATTCTGGGGTCCCGCCCAGTCCACAGAATTTCACACTGTGTTTACAGAATACCCCAGTCTCCAAAGAAACTACATTTTCAGTTCCAAGTAGTTGTACCACAGTCATAAACACAGCCACAAAGGAATGGAAACAAACCACAAAAACACCGTGAGTGGGAGGCGCAACTCCTCTCAGCCGGTGGAGAACATTTCTAAACAAACCCAAAGGGGATTACACCTGCTCCAGATCCTGCCAAAAGAATAGAAAGCAAACCCAGGAAAGTCAGGCTGTCACCAAGTGAGAACCAAAATGGACCAAACAGGAAGTTTCCCAAAGGAGGAGAGAGTCCAAGATTAGTGGTGGTAGGAGGTTGACCTACTTCCACTGTCTTCAAGGGCTGTGATTGCATGGTCCAGTGAGTCATATAATTCAGGCACATCACCTGATTTTAATCAGAGATACTAAGAATAACAATGGACTTTTATTGAGTGATTACTGAGTACCAGGCACTATGCTAAGCACTCTTTAACATAAGCCCACCTACTCCCCGAGCAGTCCTGAGAATTTGTAAGACTGGGCAGGAAGGTAATCAAGTCCTTCCAAACACACACCAGAGTCATCTGGGGAGGTTTACAAAAGACAGTTTTCTGGGTCCCCCTCAGACTCACTGAATCAGAATTTCTAAGAGCATGGCCCAAAAATCTGTATTTTAACCTATATTTTTAAAAATCTGTATTAAAAATCGCTATTAAAAAAAAAGTCACCCTGAACTTGCACGCATTCATGTGCATGTGTTGAACCCTTAAAGAAAGTGTGAATATGAAAATAGCCCAGGCCCCTGAGTTGGCTCATTCCCAAACTGCTTTCATTTAATCCCAGCTCCACCTGGTCCCAAATTCATGACTCTGAAACCCCTGCACTTTGGGGCCTGTGGAGTTGGTGTTTCTCTGGACTACATTCAGTCTCTGAATCTGAGTCAGTTCCCAGATCCTCAGGTGAACCTGACTCCTTTGACATTTTGTGCTACCTCAGATGGTTACATCCTCACACCCAGACTTTTTCACATCCAGCCAAAGCAGTGACTAGCCCTGTTAATGAGGATGGGGTAGGGACAATTTGGACTTAGGGTACCAGAAATCAAAACGTTATATAGTTAAGATGAGGGTACTACAGGACATGGCCTAACCAAATCTCAATGTCTACTTTCTAGTTGAAGAGGAATGAATCCTTTAGCAGCCCTGATTAGAGATGCAAGTGAGAAGCAGATTGAGAGGTCTGAGCTTGAAGGTAGAGTTAGGACCACCTCAGTGAGGCTCCCAGGTTCTGAATCCCGTTCATGAATCTTCATTCTCCTGCCTCCATATCCATATCTACCAACCCCTGTCTCTTGCCTTGACCACAGACCAACACCTCTGCTCATTCTTGGCAGCCGTTCATGACCCACAGACAAAAATAGACCAGCTGGCCTCTGCAAGCACTTCACTTTCACTGATGGGAAACAAACTCCCATTTGGTTTACTTTCTCTTCAACAGGCCAGGAAGCTTCTTGACAGAAGATCTTGGGAAGGTTTAGCAAAGACCAAGGGTTTAAGTTTTGAAAACTGAATTATTTGACAGGCCTTGGGAAGGTGATGACAGCCAAGAAACCTATGGTCAAGTTGAAACTCTCATACTTTGTGTCTCATTCATGAATTGTGGTAAGACATTCATCAGGGTGGTTTAGATGCAGATAAAACTCAACTACAGTTAGGCAGGTTTATGACCCACAGAAGAAAGAGTTTCCTAATAGAGACTTTCATCAGATGAAGAGTAGTCCCTGGGAGGTATGAAATTCTTTCCATTGGATGTGACTTTGACTCATTATCTGTCAGCCTTGCCACAGGTGTGTGGTTGGAGCAAGATGACCTTTAAGATATCTTCCAGTCCCTAATTGCATGCCTCTGTGATCATTACTACCATGGAATTTGAAGGCTTGACTGGGTACTTCTTCCAAATGAGGCTTATGGTAGAATATAGAGAATAAATAATCTCAGAAAAGGCACAGTAGAGAATCTAAACTAGTCATGGATGTTTCTACAAAGCTCTGAGATTGTGATAACTTGCCAGTATCTATCCTAGGAATATGTTTGGATATTTCAGTCATTGAGAATTGAGGCAGCCTCACTTCTGAGCAGTGTTTTCTAATTCATTCTCCTTTTTAAAATGGTCAATTTCAGTCTTGACACATGCTCTTCCCTCTGTCTAGATCACTCTGGCCCTAGTTATCTGCAGGTCTTGCTTTCTCTTCAAGTATTTGCTCAATTATCACCTTCACAGTGAGGCCTTCTAAGACTTTCCTATTTATCCAGCCTGTCTTTTAACTGTAGTATTTAGACCATTTATACTTAGTGTAATTGTTGATGCAGCTAGATTTAAGTCTACTCTCTTGCTATTTATTTTCAATTTATCCCATCTGTTCTCTGTTCCTTTATACCACCTTTCCTGCTCTCTTTTCTATAAAGCAAAAACTTTTTAGTGTTCCATTTTATCTTCTCTATTGGTGTTTTTAGCTATTTCTCATGGCATTTTTGTTTGATACATTTAGTGGCTGCTCTAGAAACTATTATATGCATCCGTAACTTATCACAGGTATACCTTGGAATAATATTATGAAATTATATCATTTCATGTATAAGGTAAGAAACATTCAATGAAATACTTGTATTTACCTTCTTTGGGATTTTGTGCTATAATTTAATACATTTAATTATTTCTATGTATATTATAAGCCCCACAAAATGTTAATTTTTTGTTAAAAGTCAAAGGACTCATGGATTCTTATTTTATTCAATGACTTATAATCTATTACTATTATTATTTTTTGTATCTTCAACTTGTAGCACATTTGGCCAGTAGGAATCCCTTCAAGTTATCTCCTGTGTCCTTTTGGGTATGTCCCCATCATTTTTTGTTAGTTTTGGTAACAGGCTCTAGGCTCATCTTATACTTCCCTGCCCTTTCTCTGAAATCATTTCTCCAAAGAGCCTTGATTCCTTTTAGTGAAAGGGGATACTCATAAACCAGGATCTGGATAATCAGTGTTCTCATTGCCCCTGGGTGTCATTGCTTCCAGGTCCCTGTTCTATCAGTGGACAGAGCTAGTATGAAAATATATATGGAAACATATGCATTTATAGATATATATTTATATGGATATATAAATGTATAAATACATATATACACACATGCCCATGTATATCTATTTTCATGTCTATCTATCTATTGAAAACCATGAGTTTTCACCAATACCTCCAATTCCAGTCCAGCACCACAGGCTTCATTTTAACCTTCCCCTTTCCATATTTGTAACTGCCTTCACTAACAGTGAGAAAATTGGCTTTCATTATCCTCATAATATTACATACTCGTTCAACTTTATATTCACTGCCCAGTATGTCACCAATGTCCTGGCTACTCTGGGGCCAGTTCTTGTTCCTCCAGGCCCCCTGATTCTCACCAGTGACATCAAGGCTACACCCTTGTCCTTTGGCCTCTCTAATCCCTGCTGGCCATTCTGGAACAAAAACTTAGGCCCTGAAGGGCTCAGTAGCCCTGACATAGCAGCAGAAGAAATGGTTTAAAGGTTGATGATCTATAAAGAAGATGAGATGGGAAAATCAGGGATCTTGAATGCTAAGAATGCCAGAGGATATGCCACGAATTTCAAGCAGGACATAAAAACAAAATCTGCCAAGAGGTGTGCTAAACTGGTTAAAAAAAAAAAAACCAAAAAAAAAAACCAGAAATGGAGGGGTGGAGGCACCGGAGAACCTGATAAAATCCGAGAATAGGTACAGTGGGGATTAAGCTCTCTGGAGAACCCAGTCATTTCCAACCAGCTAGCCAAACGTCTGATTATATCTGCACATGAACGGGGCTCCAGTAAAACCTGATTCCACTGGAACTTTTATTGTCAAGTGGGTGACATCCGGGAGAACTGCCATTAAACAGACATTTTTCCAAACAGGGATTACAGGTGCTTCCCCTCCAGTAAATTAAATCCTTAATAACAGAAGTAAAGGAAGCACATGTACACTCGTACACAGACTGAATATAATACTGGCCCCCAATCAAAATCCATCAGGAAGTCCGCCTTCAAGGCAAGCCCCTGTCCTGAAATGACTCTCTCATGATCAGATAGCACCAGTATCAAAGAAAAAAGACACAGAAGCAGCCTTTGCAAGTTCCTAAACCCAGAAGCCACGGGGTTCTGAGAGACCAGCTAGAAGCTGGGTGAGTTAGTGTCTGAAGAAGAGAATAAACAAACCTGAGCTGGGCCTTGCCAACTGAGTAGGAATTCTGTAAGTAAGAGGGAGAGGGAGTGGAATTCACATGGGAAGCAACGCCATCAAGGATCCAGAATGAACCACCAGGGTGCCAGAACTGGGTGAGAGAACAGTGGATGCATCTGCTACCCTGGAGATGACATAGGTCCGGGCCGTGGCAGAGTCACATCTCCATCCAAAGCCAGGTGCTTGCTGCCACGTGGCCGTGTCTCTGTGTGCGGGTTTCCTCCAGCACTTCCTGTGGCGGTTGCTCAGACTCGCGGCTCTCAGAAGACAGCCTGTGGGCTTCAGTGGCGCACATCAAGGCCGTCCGTCATGAGCTTCCTGAACCTCCTGTCTCGGCTCCTACAGAGGACTGCGTTTACGCCTCCTCACAACTTCTTTCCTTCCCAGGCTCAGTAAGCCCCGTCCTGTCCAAGGCTGATTCTGCAAACTGCACTCGTGCTCCCTTCCTTCCCTGCTCAGAAACATGGTGTCCCGATTGTCACCCTGAACTCCTTCCGGGCTCTTTCCCAAGAGCCATGAACAGGCAAATGTCTGTCGCATCCTGAGCACAGGGAACACCAACCCTATACCCTTCAGCTATTGCCTTTTCTTCACCTTTCCTTTAATAGCAAAGCTTATTTTTGTGTTAAAAACTTTTTTACATGTTTCTCTAATCTTAGAGGTAGTGCGTGTTCATTACAGACTATTTGCACAGAATGGCACAGGAAAGGACTTTGTCATCTGGCCGCTCGTTTTGGGGTTTCCATGTGTATCGATTAATGTCTAGCATTTAATAGCTGGCATGTCGCTGAGAGTGTCAGTGTGTCAGGCTCACCATGACCCACAGAGGGACTTACCCACAATTGCACAGAATAGTCTAGATTCAGTCCCAGGCAGTCTGGCCCCAGAACATAAGCTTTTTAAGATGGTCTCTGTGTGCCTTTAATTTATACAAGGACCCAAATCATAGAGGTAGAGTGAGCATTCTAAAACGTGTTTTAGAAATGTGATTTCTACGGCATAACCAAGGTTCTTGATGTAACGGTCTGTCGTATTCCATGCAGCTGTCAACCCATCGCACTAACACTCTCCTTACCTGCCACTCAGCAGCACAGACCCGCCCCGTGAGCGTTAAAGGGAACCTCTCTGGTGCTACATCCAGTGGATACGTTCCAGTGTTTCTCTTTCTTGACTCCTCAGCCATAATTGACACCATTGTCCCTTCCTTCTGTCATTTAGTCAGTAAATACTCATTGAGCACCCATTACGCACCGTGGTCAGGCTCAGGAATTCCCTCCTCTGTTGACTTGCAGGGCATATTCTCCTTAGCTTTGCTTCTCCTCTCACCATGTTCTCTTGGCCTCAAACTTCCCGGTCTTCTGGTCCTCAGCCCCACGTCGGGGTCTCCCACAGTGTTTCTCAGCCCTGGCGGTGCCTTCGAATCCCCTGTGGTGCGTGCCTAGACCTAGCGGTTCGGATTGGGGGTGGCACCTTGTTTGGAAGATGCTGTTAAACGTGTCCTCCACTCAACAGGTGCCTTTCCTCCTGGGCTCCTCATCTCGGGGAATGGTGTGCCTCTCCCTCCACTTAATTTAAGTTAGAAAACTGGCCTTCTCCTCCTCTTCCAATCAATCACTGTGTCCCGTTTAGTCTCCCTCTTTATTAGTTTTTAAATCTCTCTCCATCTCCGTTGTCATTACCTGTATTCAACCCATCACCTTTGCTTACCTGGATTATTAAAATGCCCTCCTGGTGGGGTTGTGCCTCTAGTCTTGCCTCACTCATATATATATATATTAGCTACTTTTGTTGTTCCACAATGAAGAATAGCTTCGTTGTCTTTTTTCCTGATTATTTAAGTAATGCAAAATCAATATAAAAAAGTTAAAACAATCGTACAAATACAAGGAAGAAATTACTACCTGAAATCTCACTCTCTGAGCTCCCCCCAGTCCTCCATTAACTTTCTGATGACCATCCTTTCGGGCACCTTTTTATGTTGATAAATCATCTGAGAAAAGAATGTGAACTTTGTCCCTCATTGGGATTCAGATGCCACAGGATGGCCCCGAGGGAGGGATGGTTTTAAGTAGGAAAAAAAACGAGGCAGGGAAGATAATTGTAAACAAAAGGGATAAAACCCTAATGCTGTTTCATTTTGAGTAAAGGGCACCTTACGTTCAGATACCTTTCTTCTGTACCGTCCCTCCTCTCCTTTAGTTCCCTGCACCCCACCCGCTTCAGTGCTAGGAGCATGGTATGTATACTTTCATAGCTTTTCTTCATGCTCACATAACTGCATAGTATTGTCCTTGGCTCCTCCTAATAATGACCCAGCTACAGAGGTTGAATCACTTGAGGGTTTGTTTGTAGGTGTGCAAAGTCCAGGGCTCCACAGCGTAATTAGGGAGCCCAGTTCCTGCAAACTGTCTGTATCACAACCTTTGACACGAGGACATTCTCAAAGCCAGAAGCCATTCTTCACACCCTTATTTCAGATAAGAAAGGAGGAAGGCAAGCCACGAGAATTTCACCACTTTATCCCCAACTTGCAACTTGTATCTCATTGGCCATTCCTATCTGCAAGACAGGGTGGGTAAAACACACACACACACACACACACACACACACACACACACAGTTTGAGGGTTGTCGATTTGCCATTCATTGATGGCTTCATTTTATGAAAACTGGATCAGAGTCCATCTACACCTTTTACTTAATCATATTTCAGGGAAATCCTTGTGAGAGAAATCAATTAGTATCGCTCTAACTTATCTGTTTAAAGGGCTGCATAATTCCTCATGGTATGTGCTCCCTGCAACCTACTCCGTCCTTCTCATGGTGAGCATTCACTTGGTTTTCAGGGTTTTGCCAACCACAAACAATGCAGCAGCAATCAATCACCTTTGCACATGGATCCTTGGTGCAGTGCTCTTCTTTCTATAGGCTAAATTCCCAGCGGAGGAGTTACTGGGTTGAAGGGCATACGTGTTAAAATTTTATGGTCTTTGCCTGGTTGCCAAAAAGTTCATATTTCAGCCAGCAGTGTAAGAGTATCTGTTTCCTCTTCATTTTCACCAATACTAGGTGTTATCACTCTTCTTAATTTTTACCAATCTGAAGGGTATAAAGTGATATTACATTATTATTTTAATTTTTCTTGGCATCTTTTAAATATTTACTGAATATTTGGATTTTCTCTTCTATGAATTACATATTTATATCATTTACTCATTTCTACTAGCTTTGTCTTTTCTAATCGGTTTCTGAGAGCTCTTTGTTCATTACAAACATTAAGCATGACTTGGTATAGTGCAATTAGTGTATGAATATCCTACATCAGAACTTCATTAGTTCCTCTTTGCCTAGAGAATAAACTCCAGGTACTTGAACAAAGCCACGTGTGTTGTCTGAGCAGGAGGTAGTGTTCAGATGCCTTTGATAGGAAGAGTAGAAACTCCCTACTCTCCAAGTTGAACTGTGCAGCCTATGAGAGGCCATCTGACCCTTGTTCTGGGTTGGATTTCAGTTGTCTAGTGGACTGGGATGGCTCTGAGGGCAGCAGGAGGGGGAGTAGTGGGGGCCCTGAGAACTAAGTCACCCTAGAGAGGAAGGGATCAGGCCATTGACTCAAATCCAGCATTGAGGCCAGAGTGCCTAAGGGGCAGGGTGTTCTGGGTTCACCGTGAAAGCCAACCCCGGAACTTGTGTCATGTAGTCACTTGGGCAGTATGTGTGGCCCCTGGAAAGAAGGGGGCTCAGGTTTGAAGAGCGTCGCTGTGAAATCAAGCAGCCTCAGAATCCTTGTGTGCACGGTACCCAGCACACTTTGCTACAACAGCGGCAAACATTTCTGGCCTTCAGATGCAGCAGCGATACCCCAGTCTCAACATTAGGAAGCTCAGTGGACACCTCGGTAGTTGTGTGAGTGACAGGGAAAATGTCCCAGCTTTGCACTGGTGGTTTTGCTAAAAGCATTATGTCCTAGGACTGCAGAATTCCAGCCGGCCGGAGTGGTAGGAAACAAGCGATAACCTAGGTTGGTTCATTGCAACATGGAAGTAACTTCCCAAAGAGTTCCCTACATAGTTGGTGGAAAAGACCCTGAAAAACTTTGATTTCCTGCAGGGATCTTGACTTCCTTCAGTGACGCTGGTGTGGGGCAGAGCTTGGGAGAGCTGGGTATTGACGCCGGTGGGATAGCCTCTACCACGCTGACTGGTGAAGCAGGAAAGCCGTCACTTTCATTCTCATTGTGCACTTGGGGACCCTTGCCGACCTCTGGGGCCTCATCATCTGCATTTCCTCTCTTCCTGTCTAAATTCTGAACATACTAAACTAGTACTCACTTCCTGCAAGCACCCTGCTTTCTTTGTCTACTAAAGCTTTGTAGATTCTGTTCTCTCTTCCTGCAACACCCAACCCCTCAGCCACATTATTGATTGGCTAACTGCTGCCAGCCTCTACCTCCTTCAGGAAGCCCTCCTTGATTCCTCCCATCTGGAGGGCTTAAGGTACCTCCTTAATATTTTCATAACATCCTGCATGTCCCCCATACCCACCCGCTTCTACCCAACTGTGAGCTGGCTTCTTCAGCATTGAGTGCAGTGCCTGACATATGGTGGATGGATGCCCGGTGATCCTAGTTACCTGAGTAAATTAATGAATGGAAAATTAAATGTCCACATGTGCTCAATGTTATACTCCTTTCTTCTGAGAGAAATATAGGGCATATCCCCTGCCCTCAAGTGGCTGATAATCCAACTGAGGAGACAGGAGTTTTTTTGTGTCATTTTTTTTTCCTCTCCAAGAACTACCAAATAATTATTTGCATTTAAGATTAAATGTAAGAGCAATGAGAGTTGGGAGAAGGGGGCATGACAAAGCCAGACACATCAGCAAAGAGAGACTGCCCCATTCTGCTAGTGAACATCTCAAGCACATGTGTCGAATATTGAACATGGGAAGCCTGCTGTGCCAGTCGCAGAAGCTACAAAGAGGGAAAGTTACTGTCTTTAAGGGCTTATTATCCGGTTGGAGCCACTTCAGATGCCATTTGGAAGCTGGCAGGGCGTACACAATAAACAAACCCGTGAGTCCCGTGGCTGGAATGACAGGAGGGATAGCTACATAAAGATGAAGCACATCTGTTTCCATTTACTAAGGTAGCAAAGATTAAAATAGGGATGATACACAGCCCTGATGTGATGAAAGGAGGACTATTACACAGTTTTCCTGGAGAGGTGAAGGAGCACAGTTTCTTGAGGACAATTTGGGACCATCTATCAAGACTTTCAAAAATGTCCCTCCTCTTTTGACCCAGCAGTTGTATTTCCAGTCATTTATATTAAGGAAATAATCGGAGGGCATGGACACTTATGCACAAAGATATTAATAGCAGTGTTCATTTTTAATGGGAAAAAATAAAAACAGCCTAAATGTTGAACTGAATTCAGTTATTTAACTGAATAGAGAATCAGTTAAATAACTCATGAGGCATCTGTAGGGTGGACATCTTTTTCAGAGAATTGTAGCATTATGGGAAATTATTCATGTCCTAACAGAAAGTGAAAAAAATACACAAGACTATATACACATCACCCACGCTTCGTGGCTGTGAGAACACAAACTAAATACACCTAAGGTGTTAGCAACGGTGGGATTATGGATAGCTTTCCCCTTCTTGATCATTTCCTTTACTTTCAAAATTTTCCACAAGCATGTCTTATTTTACAGTTAGGAAATGGCTTTACATTTTTAATGAAAGAAAATCGGTAGGACAGCGCGTGCTCAGAACAGGATGAGCACGTGACCGTCCATGTACATTCCCACAGGGTGCTTGGGGACTGCTCCCAGCCTGGCTGTCACGCTGCGTGGCTACAGCCTTGTTCTCTATGGCCTTGGCCGGTTTTTTGAGGGGAGAGAGCTTGAGGAAAAAAGCAGAGAGAGAGCTTGAGGGATTGTCATTTCTTTCTTGTCGTGTTCAAGTGTTTTTACGGAAAGTCTGTGCAGGGGTGGGGCGGGGGGGGCATAACTGGAAACCCACTTTGTGTCCCATGAATCTTTTCTCCTCTTTTCTTTTATTACCCTTGTTGAGGGAAAGGCTAGAGCAATCCAAGCCCTGAGAGGGTTTGCAAAGCCTCCAGAGAAAGGCTTCTCATGCTCATACCAGCAGAGGCTGTGTCACCACTTCTGTCCCTAAGAGTCCTTTATGAGGACGCTTCAGGAACACGTGACCTGCCCCAGGCACAGTGGGGTGAAGTGTCTCAGTCCTTTTGACTTGATGGAGCGGTGAGACTGAGGTAGGGATGGAATGGGCCAAGAAAGGGCAGGCTCAAATGTCTGCCAACACCTCCTTAGATAGCCGAGGAAGTCGCCCCAATAATTATAGATGCTTCAAGCAGAACATCAGTGCATGCAAACACTACCTTCCACTTTGTATCACTTTCGCCCCCAGTTCATTAATGGCTTTTACATTCATTATTTTCTTTGATCGTAACAACAGCCCTCCGAGGGAGGTACTGGTCTCCCCATTTTGCAGATGAGATCATTGCAACTCAACCAGATTAAAGGATTTGCCCAGGGTTTATAGGAGCTAGAGCGGGAACCCCAGACTTCGAGGCCTCCTTCCTGTTTGACACATTCAAGCCCTGACAGACACGCTGTCGCACAAGAACGCGCAGATAGCACTGAAAAGTGAGGAGAGAATGCAAGACTGTCTACCGGGAGTTTGCTGCGGCGGAGACACACCGCAGGCCGGCAGGGCCGGGGCAGCCTCTGGGCCTCAGCGCCACGTCCGAGCTGCGATCTGCAGGCCTGGCCGCAGAGCCTGGCTCGGGATGGGGGTGGGGGGGTCCCCGAGGGCGGCCCTGTTCCCCAGAGGCAGTGCTGAGCCCTGGGCCTACCCCGGGCTCCAGGTGGAGGAGGCTGGGGAGTTCAGGGCCTGCCATCTTGGACGGGCACCCTGGGCTTCGGTCGGTTCGCGTCCACACGGCGGGTAATTGGAGGAGAGCACAGGTGAGGTCCCAAGTTGGGCACACCTGTGCATGCAACTCCTCAATCCGGCTCCACCTCAGGGCCTGCCCTCCCCCTGCGTCCCTGATCCGCACAGAAGTCAAACAGCTGCCCCTGCTCTCAGCCCAGCGCTGGATGTCGTCACGCTCTGTCCTCAGCCCAACCCTGTGGAGTGAGGGTCCCCGTTTTATAATTAAGAATCCTGTGGACTCGCAGAGGTCAGAGGTCAAGCACCTTGCTCATGGAGACGCAGCTACTCAGTGGCCCAGGCAGAACTTGAACCCGGGACACAGGTGCTTTTCAACACACCACCTACCCTCCCCGGGCAGTAGGAGCTCAGGAAAGCCCCTCGGCTCACTCCGCTCCGTCCAGGGAGAGCCAACCCACGCGGCTGGCTAACACGGGCGAGGCGAGCGCACACCTCGCCTTCGCAGGTCGTGCGTGGGGTGGGGCAGAGCGCCCCTTCCTCGGTCCCGCAGACTTGGAATCTCCTTTTCGGAAAACGTGCCTGGCCCTGCCCGAATCTGGTCCGCTTTAGAACGTCACACCTCTCGCGCCCCTTAGCTGCCCTCCCAGTGGTTTTCCCACGGGATACTTAGGGAGCAGTCCCAGAACCATCACACACCGTCCGCCTGGCAACTGCCCAGGTGATCGCTCGGAGGAACCTACCTCTCAGGGTCCCGACCCCAGAAGACAGGGTCCTGGGCTGTCCGAATCACCATGAACATGGCAGTGAACCCCAAATCAGCCCCGAACCCTCTGCGCCCACCCCTCTCTCATTGCCAGCCACCTTCTGGGCCTTCCAGAAGGTCACTTCTTGACTGAAACACTAGCAGACTCTCTCCCTAGTAGAGAAGAGATTTTCAGCCTCAGGTTAAAGGAAAAAGGGTTCTTTTTGTGGGGTCTTCTCCTTCCAGTCTGTTCTGTAAGCGGCTTTCAGAAATTCTGGCTAGAACCGCTGGTCTTTCCTCAACCCACGCCCTCAGTCTGCTGCGTCCAGTCCTGGCCATCACTGGTCTGGGGCCTGGCTTTGGACCACAGTCTACAAAGATGATGCTCAAGGCTTCTCTCTGTCACTACACTTCCTGTTGCTTAGCATTTGCACCTTTTCAACGTATGTGTGTCCAGTCTCCTCCAATAAACGGGAATCACAGGATGTTAGGAATGGGAGGAACTCATGGGCACTCCGGCTCACAGAGCACCTCCTGGGTCTCCCACCCAGAACTCCCCCATGTTACCACAGCGGTTCCTAAGGGGGAACCCCTCTTCTTTTCCTTGCTCCCCTGCCTGGTTGCTTGCAAAGCAGAGGCCAGGCTCTCACAGCCAGTGCTCAGTGTTGCTGACCAGAGATGCAGAATCTTCTAGCAGGCTCTAATCACCCTCCAGGGACCTCTTAGGTTTTCCAGCAGGCTGAGCATGGCTGTTGAGCCCACTTGTGCGGTGCCAAGGAATGGCAGGCATGGCTACTCTTGGAAGGGGGGGCGGGCAAGCCACCTGTCCTGCTGTGGTCCTCACCTCTCAGCCCCAGCCCTCCCCTCCCGGGACTAAGCTCCTCGGTTCCCGTGAGCAGGGGAGGTAGGCCTTCAGGCCGGAGGCTCGTCTATATCCTCTTCTGGACAAGTCGTGTCCCCGCATGTCCCCGCCTGGGAATCTCAGCAGGGCATTTGTGCTCAGTGAGGGCTTGGCCCGGCCCCAGCCAACACACCCCGGTGAGGATTAATGAGCTCCTCGGGCCTGTTGGGTGAGTCTGCCTAGGGAAGCCACCCGATCCAGAGCCGGGTCTGTCCCCTCGTCCGTGAGTCAGAACTTGCAAATGCTGAGAGGCCTGCCTCCGCGTGCCTCGGGCCGGCGGGTTCTCCCAAATGCTCTCCCCACAGTGTCCCTTCCACCCCAGGCTTCACACCTGGTCTGCAGGTTGGCTTACGTCCCAGGGCTTTGGGCTTCAGGCGAGCTCTTTTGGTGTCAGTTCTCAGTTATTCCTGCTCGAGAAAGCCGCCATGGCTTGGATTCTCCAAATGGAAAGAGGATCTCAAAATAATTTAAATTTGTCTCTGGAATGTGCTGGGTGATTTACTTGTTTTAGGCAGCGCATGTACCTTTCTAATGACATTTAATTTAGGGGGCAATAAGAGAAAGAAGTGGCATTCCATCATCCCACGTTAGTTGTCTAGGTCGCTTTGGAGGTGTGGAAGCAGGGCGCAGACGGGGGCCAGTGGGGCAGGTTATCGGAGATGCCCCGGCGCAGTCTCTGCATGCCTGGGGACCAGACGGGCTCTGTGCTTTCGCTCCCAGAGCCAGGTTCACACATCTTGCCATCTTCCTATTGGCACAGAGAGGCCTGCCGTCTTGGGAGCAACGGAGGAGCAAACCAGGTAGAGAACGAAGTGCTTCTTGTGTCCGGGAAGTTGGGAGCTGTACCCTACAATGCAAAAGGGTAGAATGTCGTGCCCTCTCCCGTCAAGAGTGGGAAAGTCCCCTTGCGACAGAGAGCACACTCTCAGGAGTCCAAGGAGGGCAGGCTCCCTGCTGCCCTTTCTAGGATCTTGTAATCCTCAGCCCTGAACATCAGGACGCAAAATGACGCCAGTGAGTGGAGAAGCGGACAAGGCTGGCAGAGTGAGGGCTGCGCAGGAATTTGACTCAGAAGGAAAGGACCCCCTCCTGCGGGCTGTGGGATCTTGGGCAAGTGATGTGATTGCCCCGACCCTCAGCACACTTGCATGAAAAAATGAAAACACCAGTGAGATTCGTGACCTTGTAGATGAGTGGCAGGTAAATGCTCGTATTTTGGAAGCTGTAAGGTCCTGTGCAAATCTTAGTAATTAACCCTGGCTGGCTCAGTGCGACCCAACCACAGCCCTGGAAATGCGACTCAAGGGACGTGCCACGTTTGTGTGAGGGACTGTGTGTTTAGCATGTGAGCGGTATATTCCCGTGTGTACTTAATCATTGCTATTGTCATGCTGATGTAGTGATAGCACAAGAATCCAGAGGAAGACTAGCGGCCTGCCTGCACGTTGTCTTTCCTCATTTTCCTGACACGTGGTTGAGCTTGTTAATGATTACAGATCTGGGCCTCTTCAGGAATGCTCGGCAGTAGAATTTCCCTCTACTGGGGAAGCCAGGTTGGAATCTACCCAGAGCTCAGTAAGAGGGTACTTCCCAGCACGGCCAGGCTCCCTTATCTAAGATCCTTTCTTCAAAGTGTGGGGAGGTGGTGGGGAGAGGGGGTGTGGGGAAGAGTAGCAGCGTGTGTGTGTGTGTGTGTGTGTGTGTGTGTGTGTGAGAGAGAGAGAGAGAGAGAGAGAGAGAGCGTCACTGTGGAGCTTTATGTTTCCCATTTGACTGTCTTCTTCTCACATAGAGGAGAGGAGAAGAAACATGACTGAGGTGACAGGGTACCGGAAGTTTTCCTCCCCTGATCGCAACCCTTGTTCCCATCTCTCAGTTTGTCACACTGGCTCTGAGTAACTTAACTGCATGCCAGAGCAAGTAGAGCACCATGTAAAGGATTACAACACAATCTAGTACCCAAGAATGTAAAATTCACAAAATGCTGCAACCAAGCAAAACCTGCCGAGCATGCATCAAAGTAGGAAATTACTATCCACAATCCGGAGAAAACTCAATCAGTAGAAACAGACCCAGAAATAACAGCGATGATGGATTTAGCAGATAATAAGAACATGAAAACGACTATTATAAACCAGCTCCACATCCTGAGGAAGATAGAGAAAAACATAGAAGCAATTAAGGGAAAATTGGAAGATACAAAAAAAGATCCAAATAAAACTTCTAGAGGTAAAAAATACAATATTTGAAATGAAAAAATATGCTTTGTGGGATTAAGAACAAATCAGTGAATCAGTGAATGGAAGACCTAGCAATAGAAACCATCCAAAGGAAAAAAAAAAAAAAACTGAAGAGAGAGAGCTCACCTCAGTTACCTGTGAGACAATATCAAGTGGTATACCATACCTGTAATTTGAGTTCCACAAGAGGAGGGCAAATAGAAAACTATTTTGAAAAAAACTGATTAATGCAAGAATTATTACAGTGTATCCTGGGGTTTACAGCACATGTCAAAGTAAAATCTGTGGCAATGATAGCACAAAAGATGAGAGAAGAAATGGGAGTATATACTGTCGTAAGTTTATCTTATTATATGTGACATAATATAAGAATACTTGAAGGTAGACTGTGATAAGTTAATGATGTACAGGGGAAGCCAAAAAAAAAAAAAATACTGGAATTCTCTTTAGGAGGGCAGGCTCCTTGTGTTAATAATATAGGCTTCCTCCGCTGGGTGAGTGTTCTGGAACCCCGTCTGCATCCGTGGGACCAGCTGGCTGTGAGAGCCTGTGTTCGGCTTCAGTGAATTTGTTTTGGAGACTCTTGCAGCGCGTTTGCCATTTCATGACGGGTGACGGACACGGACAGCTTCAGCATGACATGTGCAGCATGACAACGCACCTGCCCACACCGCGCTGAGTGTGCAGCAGTTATTGGCCAAAAAACAACACGACCAGTACTCCACCCTCCCTATTCACCCGATCTTGACCCCAGAGACTTGTTTGTTTGTTTGTTTGTTTCCCTGGTGAAAAAAGTCCTCAAAGGGAAACATGTTGCCAATGTGGAAGAGGTGAAACAAGAAATGGCAGAAGCACTAAAAAGCATCAAAATTGACAAGTTCAAAACCTGTTTTGAGCAGTGGGAAAAGTGTGTCAATAAGTGTATTGCATCAAGGAAACAGTACTTTGAAGGTGATTGAAGTTTAAACATGTAAGAATAAATACACAATTTCTTATAAATAAATGTGTTTTTTGGGGAAGGGCCCCTTCTCATATGTTGTAAACCATAGAGAGCAATCACCAAAAAAATGTTTTTCAAGAGAAACAGCTAATAAGTCAACAGTGGAAATATAACGGAATTATTTTTTTTTTAAATACTCAACAAATCCAAAAAAAGAAAAAGAAAGGAGAAAAGAAACAAAGAACAGAGTAGACATGCAAAAGAAATAACGTAAACTTCCCAGCCCGCGGAGGTGACTAGTACATCCCCCAACCTTCTGATCTGGCAGAGGGAAAGCTGCTTGGTTTGGCCAGGGCCACGCTCCGAGCTCCATGTAGAAAGCGAGCTACGGTGCGAACCATCGCTACACCAGACACTCCCCCAACACAGGCTTCCTGACCGCCATCCTAAAGGACACGGCCAGGGCCAGCAGCCTTGGACCTCTCACCCAGAGGAGTCTGTCAATCAGCCAGTCCATCAGGCAACTCGCAGCTCACCGGGAGGAGAGCCAGTGAGCCAGGATGGGACAAGAGGGTCCCGAGACCACACCTGAGCTGGAGGCTGTCCCCACCAAGGTTTCCTGTGTGTCAGTCTTCTACCCTAGCAAGCACTAGAGGGATGGGGTCTTCTGATGCCACCGTGAAAGCGTACTGTTGAATGGCAGGGCCTACTTCCACGGGCCTGTTAGCATGACTTAGTTCATGAGGTTAGCAGGACTACACCTTGGAACCCCTAACCCTGGGAGCAAGGACTATTGAGCAGTAAGTTAGTCAGTTTTCTGTGTTGAGTTAAAGCAAGCCGCTGGGGTCAAGAAGGGTGTAGCAGGAAGAGGGAATTACCCCTGAAGACCAAGGCTCCTGTGGGCTTTGGCCTGGGGGCTAGTCCTGTTGAGTCTCCTGTGACAGCAGTGTGGCAGTTCTTAATCTTTTCGAGCTGGAGACACACCTTTGACGACTAGAATTTGGGGTGGCACATTTGAAAAAAATATGATATGATACCAGGTATCATGCACTCCCGTGTATAATGCGCACCCACGTTTTTGGCCCAAACTTTCAGGGGGGAAAAATCTTTCATTTTAATTTTTTAATTCAAATTTTTATTTGTTTCTAGTTACATACTTATTTTTATATTATAAAGGAATTTTAGCATTTATGTTTTAACATGGTACAAGAAATTTTATGTAGCAAGGAATTACACAAGAACAGATACGAGGCACAAGAAATTTAATGTATAAACATTTTTTTACAAAACAATCCAATTATCGTGTATTTTCCGGGGTATTATTTTGCATATGGATATTGTTAGTGACTTCTAGAGTTACCCTTGTATAATACGCATCCTTATTTTTCCCTCACAAATTTGGTCCAAAAAGTGCGCATCGTACTTGACAAAATACGGTAATTTCAAATGGCCCTGAAGTCAGCAGTGATTTCATCTACAGTCACTGCAGGAGTGTGACAGCCCCCAGGCTTCTACGGCGACCACAGTCAGAGCTTCGTCCGGCCACGTCGCTGTTCAGAAAACGGCTGTTTATTGCCCCGCCCCCACAGCCACATCTCACACACTCCTGACACCAAGTTCTCGTGTGGTCCAGCCCACACATTGTTTTGGTTTCTGGTTTTTGGTGGGATGTTCGTGTGTGTCGGGGTGGGGCGGGGCGTTCCTGGCTCCCTGTACACCACTCGTCTTTCTAACATCGAGTTTGCGTCCCTCGCTCCGCCCGGTGGCGTGCTGGGCTCGACCCTTAACGTTCTGACATGTGCTGAATCCTCTGTTGTAGCAAACGTGCACTTCATCCCTAATCCGTACTTGGCAGCTCCTGCGGAAGCTTCCGCAGGAGCAGAGGGGAAAGACGAAACGGGGTTTCAGCCCCGGGAGGTTCGTCTCGATTCGGTCAAGGCTAACTAAACGCCTGCCACATCCAGGGCCTGGAGCCTGAGTGGGTCACGCAGGGTGTGCGTCTGTCACCAGCAGAAGCCCTTCAGCCTTGGGCCGTGCCACCGAGCTGGGGCAGAGCCCGTTAAACGTGAGGAAACCGCTTATGTGCGTCAGAGATATGTTTTCTCTCTCTTTCCCTTTGGAAAGATGTCCTTGGGAGTCCTTTGCCAGGAAATTGGTCACTTCCGGCCCCGAGGATGAGGTTTCAGAAAGGCATAAATAGCTTCCCCTGCCACCTCGACTTGGCTGCAGCCGCCGCAGCACGCCTAAAGCAGGCCTCAGGCCGAGTGCGTTCCAGCACCAGGCAAGGTGAGTGTGTCAGGGAGCTCGGGGACAAGAGGCAGCAGCTTGCAGGACAGTTAGCACAGGCTCCGTGGAGTGGGCTCGAGGGCAGAGGCAAGAGGACCTAGAATGGTAGGTAGCGAGTCTGCTGGAGAAACGACTAGGAGCAATGCCCCGAGAGGGCGGGGGAAGACGTGAGAGAAAAGTGTGGTGGAAATGCCGAGGAAGCGTAGGAAATAGGTTTGTAAGTGTCTGCAGAAGAAACAGTGGAGCCCTAAGGGAAGTGTCAGTGATTGGCCAGTGAGTGGCATGGGGCGAGCCACACGCAGGAAGAGGTCACAGGATACAACAAGGAGAAAATGACAACTGATAGGCCCCAAAGCTGGGACACTTCACCTGGTCATGCTCAACACCCCGAGTGTGGGCATTGCTACTACATTCAAATTGGTGTTCCTCATACATTATCTTTGTGTAATTTAAATGTATACTGAGTTCTACTGGTATAGACTCCCGGGAGTGACTAAATTATTATCAAGTACATCCTTTCTTGCTGAAGGTATTGGCCTGCCCGGGCAAGAGGGACCCCTGCCTGGGGTCTGTCTGTGCCTTAGAGGAGGCACGTCCCACCTGCAGCCCAGGACAGCTTTAAAGGCAGCCCAACACAAAACCTTAAAGCATCGTGAGACTTTTTGGTGACCTCTTCTTTTTATTTTTTAGCTCATTCGCTGTTGTTAGTGTGAGTGTATTTTATATGTGGCCCAAGACAAGTCTTCTTCCAGTGTGGCCCAGGGAAGCCACCAGGTTGGACACCCCTGCTTTAGACTTTCCTGTTCCAAGTACGGTCCTTCGTACCAGCGCACTGGCATCAGTCGCCTGGGAGCTTGTTAGAAATGCAGAATCTCAGGCTCCATCCCAGACCTATTGGCACAGAGCCCATGTGATTCGCATCCACGTGAAACCGACCCCAGGTGACTCTGAGACCCACGCTGCCTGCTGCGGCACCTCTCCTCACTGGATGGGGCATCCTCAGGGCCAAGCAGGTGTGGCCCCTCAGCGCCCACCTTCCCTCTAGACCACGTTCCAGGTGGTCAGGACACCAGGACCCTCTACGCAAAGGGCCCTCCCTGGTCCTCTCTCCAGGGCTTGTGTCACCTGTCCCCAGGCTCACTCTACCAGGGCCAACCCTACCGCCCGGGTAAGATCTCAGGGCCTGAACAGTGGTTCTCAGTGCAGCTGTTTGCAGGGCACATGGACAGGGGCTGGCCCGCAGGGTGGAGTGCCCGCGGGCTTGCATTGAAAGGCTCCCCAGAGACAGCCAGGGGTGGGAAGCAAAGCAGGAACCGATGAACAGGGGGTGTGGGGGCCTTTGTGCCTGTGCTACCCCATTTCCTGCACAGAACTCCGAGGAGTTGAAGAATGCTGCATTTGAAAGTGTCCTTCTTTAAGAAGGTATATTTGTTAAATGAATTTTATTTTACAGTTTATTCCCTCAATTCATAACTTTAAAATATTTAGACATATGTATGTCAGACTCCATGAGTACTTTTGCCTGCACCCACAAATGCTTTTGTTTTACCCAAAACACTCAAATATGCAGAGAGCCTAGGACCATCCTCACATCCAGTTTCCCAGGCAGGGCAGGACTGTATCTGAATGGAGCGATGGCCCACCTACCCATTTGGGGATAAAAGAGAGGAACCGTGCTCTGTAAGTTGAATAGGCGTGTTATAAAGGAAAACACAGCTTCCAGAAAGTAGGCAAAAGACAGATCAAGAACCAACCATTACACAGTTTGAAAACTGCTATAGCAGAGGTTTGAGGAGAGTATCCTGCTAGCCCAGAGGAGATGACGTTATGTCAGTCAGGGAAGTTTCTGGTGTGAACGCTGAAACTTCTGGGACAAAGGTATTGTTTTTCAAGTGGCCACTTTGGTGCAAACAGGGTGGCAAAAGGCAACCTGCAGCTCAGCCTGGCTGGAGGATTAAATGTGTAGAGAAATCCCCAGGCTAAGTCTGCAGAGGTGAGCCGGACGGGGCTGAGGAGGGTCTTTCTTTAGAAGATCAACATTTACCCAGTGGTGTGCAGCCATCTTTTTGCTGTGAGAGGTTCCTAGGTACCAATATTTTTCTTCCAACATGAACATATGAATATATTTAAACACACATATTATATGGAACTACTGTGAGTCTACATATAACAAAATGAATTTAGACACAGACCTTATACCCTTCACAAAAATATCGTAGCCCTAAAAGTAACACACCATCAAATTCCTAGAAGACAACGTAGAAGAAAATCTAGATGTTCTTGGGTATGGCAATGACTGTTTCGGTACCACACCAAATGCACAATTTATGAAAGAAATACCCAATAAGCTAGATTTCATCAAAAGTAAAACTTTCTGTTCTGAGAAGACAAAGTCAAGAGAATTAGACAAGTCATAGAAGGGGAGAAAATGCAAAGAGTGCCAAAAACATGTACACACATTTTAAGAAAGTAAAACACTGCATTAAAATTGTAACACTCAATATAAACTGATTGCAAAAGATGAACACAAGTCACCTTTGACTTCTGCAATGACAAGAGGCGCTCAAAGTGGTCACCATCAGTGCCCAGACACTTCTGATGACGGCGAACTGCTGCTTGAGCAACAGTGACCAAAGTGTCCACTTGTATCACTGAGCGTGCTGTTTCAGTTTCTTCCTGAAGTACCGCCAGTGTAGCTGGTTTTCTCCAGTACCCCACCTCCTTTAGGGTCCCCATAGGGAGGAGTCAAGGGGTGTTAAGTCAGGAGAACATGAGGGAAATTCAAACAAGTTTTTCGATTTTCAAATACCACTTCAACGTGGTTTTGCACTCCTTGGACAACTGTGCTTCCACCATGTTCTTTGGCTGTCCTGCCTGTCACATGGTGACGCTAGCATTCATTTGAGCAAACATCCTACTACACAATGCTACCGTAATTCGATTCAACTTTGAAAATGAATACATAGATAACATCTCTTAAAATGTGTGTACATTTTTTAGCATCCCAGGTATTTGCAAAAAGATACATCTGATAAAGGATTATTAATGAAAATATACAAAGAACTCTTCAAACTCAACAATAATAAAACAAATAACCCAATTAAAAATGGGCACAAAATCTGAACAGAAAATCCAAAGACATACAAGTAAGCATATGAAGAGATAGTCAACATCCTATGTCATTACAGAATTGAAAATTAAAACAGCAATTTGGTACACTTACTACAATGGCCCAGATCCAGGACACAGGCGATACCAAATGCCAACAAGATGTGGAGCAACAGGCGTGTTCATTCATGACCGGTGGGAATGAAAAATAGTACACCCACTTTGGAAGACAATTTTACAGTTTCTTACCATGTGATCCTGCCATTTTGCTCCTTGGTATTTACCCAAATGAATTGAAAGCATATGTCCACACAAAAACGTGCTCATGGATGTTTAGAGCAGTTTTATTCATAATTGCCAAAACTCAGAGGCAACCACAATGTTTTCAGTAGGTGAGTGGACGCGCTGTGGTACATCCAGACAATGGAACATTATTTAATGCTAAAAGTAAATGAGTTATCAAGCCATGAAATGATATGGAGAAATCTTAAATGCATGTTACTAAGTGAAAGAAACTGATCTGAAAAGGCCACATGCTATATGATCCCAGTAAAATGACATTATGGAAAAGGTAAAACTATGTAGACAGTAGGAAGATCTGTGACTCCCAGGGCTGTGGTGGGCAAAGAGATGAACAGGCAGAGCACAGAGGATTTTTAGGACAAAGAAACTATTCTGTGTGACACTACAATGGTGGATACATGCTATCCTACATTTGTCAAAACCCACAGAACGTGCAGCACCTAGAGTGAAGACCCCTAACGTAAACTGTGGACTTTGGGTGATAAAGATGAGTCAGTGTAGGTTCATCAATGGCGGGGGGGATAATATGGGGTCAAGGGATATATAGGAAATCTCTGTGCTTTCTGCTTAATTTTTCTGCGGACCTAAGACTGCTCTAGAAAAAGATGAAGTTTGAAGAAGAAGGCGGAAGCAGAGATGAAAATGACACTTTACTTCCGTGGTCCTCCTCATAAAAACCCATAATCCCAGTCAAATCATGAGAAAAACATCAGAAAAATCCCAATGGAGAAACAGTCTACGAAATAACTGACTAATATGTCTCAAAACTGTCACTGTCACCAAAACCAAGGAAAGTCTAAGAAACCGTCATCACCAAGAGGAGCCTAAGGAGACATGACAACTAAATGTAATGTGGCCTCCTAGATGCGATCATAGAACATAAAAGGGACATTAGGTAAAAAACTAAGGAAATCTGAATCAAGTGTGGACTTTAGTTAATAATAATAATAATAATGTATCAATATTGGTTCACTAATGGTGAGAAATACACCATACTACCTGTGCAATTTTTCTGTGAATCTGAAGGTATTCAAAAGAAACTAAAATTTATTTTTAAAAAAGATGCCAAACATACTTACATGGTTTTTACTCTTTAGTGTCCACTTACCTTTAGAAACGCTTGTCCACACCAGCATGGCGGGCAAAGCATTGCACACCTGTGCTCTGTGGGAGCTTGAGGGAGGCAGCAACATTTAACCAGTCGACCAGCAGCTCTCACTAGGCATCCTGTGACTTCAGCAGTCATTGTATGCTATTCTGTGTGTTGTGGCCTAAACATGTAGGCAACATTCCTTAAAATTCCGTGCTGGGCGGAAGGAAGGTGTGGCGTAGTGGTTGTCTTGGTCTGCTCAGGCTACTGTAACAAAATCCCATAGACTGAGTGGCTTGAACAACAGACATTTGGTTCTCACATTTCTGAAGGCTGGTGGTCCAAGACCAAGACTCCGCAAGGTCGATTTTGCTCTAAAATCTTTTTCTTGCTGTAGGCGGCCTCCACCTTGTTGTTTGCTCATATGACCTCTTCTTTGTGGGCATGCAGAGTATAGTTGAATATGGAATTTTATCCTTTTTTTTTTTCTAAGTTAAAAGTCAAAATGTGCCAAGAACATAAAATTCCAACCTGACAAATGAGGTGAAGAACGAAGGGAAGACATGACAACTTTGGCTAGGTGTTCTTGAGAGTTGGAGGGAAGGGGAGGGAGGGAGGGAGAGAAGGAGGAGAGAAAGAGAAGAGAGGAGAGGGGGAGAGAGAGATTGATCCTGTATCTCTTCTGACAAGGGCATTAATTCCACAAGGGGCCCCCACCCTCACGACTTCATCTAAACCTAGTCACCTCCCAAAGGCCCCCACCTCTAAATACCATCACACTGGGGTTAGAATTTCAACATATACATTTGGGGGGAACACTGTTATGCAGTTCAGAGCAGGCTTTAAGGGCCTCAGGCCAAGCAAGCTACCTTGAGCAATTGCTCTGTGACTTTGCACAGTTTCCTCTGTGACTGTCTGTGCCGCCTCCATTCCTTCATCTGCGAAATGGGAGTTATTAACAATATGCACTTTGCAGGTTGTCCTGAGGATTCTAGGAGTCAATGTGCATAAAATGCTTAGGGCAGTGTTGGCATGTTAAGTATCAGCGAATGCTCACTGCTTTCATCATTACGATGACGTAGCTCATACGCTCCTCCTGGCTTAGAAATATATATAAAATATTATATATCAAAAGCTTTCTACATCAGAACTGTTTGAGAAATGCTACATCAAACAGTGGGGAGGCTTTTCAAAAGTTGTGAGCAGGGAGGGTCTGCGTCAGGGTTCTACGTTCTCCGCAGACGTGTCCATCGAGGACACCCATCAAAGCTACTGTTTCTTCCCTTTGTTTGTCACCTCATTTGACAGCATTTCACATTCCCAGCATGTCCTGGCTCTTAACTTAGCGAAAAAAGGATGACGTTTCAGATATTCAACTGTATAATAGTTTGAGACCTCTCAGCTCCACCTCATAATCTTTTTCAAAGGCAGAGAATTACACAAATAAGAACAGACATCTAACGAATGTAGCACTTAGTTACACATTCAATTCCGTGTGAAGTCCAGGCACAATTCTGATTTCTGAACAAACGCCTGCCTTTACTCCATGGTTAACTTGAATGATCATTTTTCTTTCTTACGTAACGTGTGGTATATCAGAGCTATGGACTATACTTGCCCTTCAATTAGGCTAAAATAGGTTGGCCAGTTGGTGTCCAACCTTTTGGCGTCCCTGGGCCACATTGGGAGAAGAATTGTCTTGGACCACACATAAAATACATTAACACTAAAGATAGCTGCTGAGCTAAAAAAAAAAAAAAAAAAAAGTTGCAAAAAAATCTCATAATGAAAAAAAAAAATCTCATAATGTTTTAAGAATTGGTGTTGGGCTGGATTCAAAGCCGTCCTGGGTTGCAATTTGGACACACCGGGCTTCATCCACCATTGGCCACATGCCTGTGCTCCCATGGCTTCCTTTTTCAACGTGCTACACCCATTTCCATGGTGGGTATAATACATAGACCGTCCTTTTTTTTTTTTACATGTTTTAATTGTGGCAAAAACCCACGTAATATAAAATGTATCATCTTAACTGTGTTAGGTGTGCAGTTTAGTATGGACTGTATTTTTATTGTTAATGCTTGTTGTCTGGACCTACCTGCATTTAACTTGTGGACTGTGTAAACACAATGTATACATATCTTAAAAAAAAAAAATTCCTTGGATGCCTGAACCACGCCCAGAAGGAGGCTATAGAAGGGTTCGTTTTGTTTCGTTGAGTTTTTTGTTTCTATTTTTTTGCTTCCTTTTTATTTTATGTTGTTATTATTTTTTTTAATGGTCCAGCTCCATAGAAAAAGATTTGGTTTTCTAAGAACACCTTAATAATCTGGATAATGGTAATTACTGTCATAAATCTCCCTGGACAGCTCATAATGCTTTCTGTTTCCCTGATACCTTATCTTTTGAATAAAAAACATAAATATCTTTTTATTTATCTCCCTTCGGGTGAGGAAAGAAACAGGATAGATGAATGTGGTTTCTACTGGGCCAAGAAGGGAGTAATTAGCAAAAGTCAGTGTCCCAGGGCATGCTGGGAAGGGCAGGCAGGGAGGGCCTTGGCCATGGCTGATGGAGACCTGCTGCCCTGCTTCTCTCAAAGTTCTGCACGCAGCTCAGCTAGACACTGTCACTCATACAGCTCTAGTGGAGGATCTACAGCCTAGTCGGGAAGGTTAGCTGCACATATTTAAATACTTAAAAGAAGCTCAAGGCCATATTTAAGTGGCAAATGGAAGATACACATAGTAAAGGCAGAAACTCTGTGGATCAGAGGGTTTGAGACAGCTTCAAGGAAGGAGAGGGATGTCTCACGACCTTGGATTATAGATGAATAGATTGTTAGAGAAATAGAAGGAGAATTAAGGGCCTGCTGCTGGGGAAAGTATATGTGCAGAGGAAGAAATGACCATGGCATGTTGAGAAAACCTGTATCTCCCCAAACCATTTTGTTATTAATTTTCATCTCCTGAACGTCAGTTGGTTGGATTGCTTTTTGTCATTCGCAAAGGCTGTGTTTTGCTTCCCCATCTCCTCACATCCCTAAGGCAACTTCCAACGTATTACCTTTCTATACTTCCGTGGATGAGAAACAGATCGGTCTTTTCCCTCTTTGGACATCGGCTTCCTGACATCAGAGGTCATGGCCATGATGTGCAACGTGCCTGGGAAAAATCCTAGTTGACACCCCTTGCCTGAATCTAGCCACGTACCCATGCTTAAATGCCTGGGAGTAGCTTTGGGGGGCGGGGGGTGATCATATCTTCAGACACTGCTAGGGTGCCTGTGACTAGCTAACTTTGGGGAGGATCTCTGTCACTGACCTTGAGCTTCTTCGGAGAGCGAACACGTGTGGAGTTGCCATGCTGTGCTTGTTCAGTAGGAACACTGACCAGTCTGGCCTCCGGGTCTGGACCCTGAAGGCACTGATTGATTTTGTGGTCTCTCCTGACTGTCTGGGGTGTCGGTCTAGTTACTCAGCTTATCCTGGTCACATGTGAGCCAAGGAGAAAGGGCTTCTGAGAAGCATGCCATTAGGAAGACTGTCCCTCAGGAAACAACACGCCCTTTTGTTTGTGGTCTTTTCCTTTTCCCCATCACATCGGAGTTTGCTTTCTCACACTACCGAGGTGGAAGAGACAAAGGCTTGTGGTTAACATGCGAAAGCAGTAGCTCGCATCCAAATTGCTATTATTCCTGCAGAAAGGCTGCTTTCAGTGCTCTAAAGCCCTTGAACTATTTACTTTCATCATGTGGGTTACATTTACCTATTTTTTGTTCAAGTTTTAGCATGATCACAGGAAAGGGAAGCAGTTCTATACTACTATTTCTTTTCCTAGCCAGTTGTCCCCTTGAATTTTTATTAAGAAGAAGAAAATTCTACCTGGATTTCATGGAAGGGAATTACAAATAAGTGTAAGATTTGAATTTTTAAAAATTATATCTTATCTTATTTTTTAATCTTATTTTCCATTACAGATGATGAAAATCACTGGCACGTGCAAGTATAAAAGCACTGTGTGTCCTCAATTTCCTTTGGCTTCCTTGTCTGTAACATGCAAGGTTGGCCGTAAATAGATTATTTTTCTTTCCTTCCAGTTTAATATTTATGGTTCTACAGAAGGATGTGGGGCTGTTTTTGTTGGAAATTTAAGATGGTAACATCATTAAAAAATAAAAAAGAGGACCAGAGAGACAGACGAAAATTTGGCCTGGAGTGGACTGGCGATCACCACGTAAGGCCTCCTGGTTCTAAAAAACAGTTCTCATGGGCGTGAGCAGAGGGCAGAGGAGCACACTTCCCATGGAGTCCCTCCACCTGGAGTTCAAGTTTGCATCCAAGTTGGGGGCAGGTGCGAAGTGGTTCCATGAGAGTCAATAGGATAGTGCCTGACCCACACCTAAAAGTATGTAAATAGAAGAAGCTATAAAACAGTGTGTTGGCCAAAACACACGCATCTGTGGCTCCAGTCAGCCCACAAGCTACTAGTTCTCCACCCTTAAATGCTAATCCAGCCAATCTCTTTACCTTTTTAAATAGCAATCTGAGATCCAGAGAGGGAAGGTAATTTGCCTGAGGTCACACAGCTGTTAAGGAGGAGAAGTCAGGGTTCTTTGTCTATTTTATTTTTTTGGTAGTTCCCTGGCTGGGATTCGAACCCAGGCCCTGGCGTTGAGAGTGCCGAAGCCTAGTCACTACACCACCCGGGAACCCAGAAGTCAGGGTTCTTGATTCCCAAGTCAGTGTTCTTCCATCCGATTAGCCCCGAGCTTGAATCTGCTCCAGCCAAGCCAGGCTACTGACTGTCCACACACAGGGACTGTGGTCTTTGCTGCTCTTGCCTCAAAAACAGTTGTAGCAATACCTGCTTCCTAAAGGTAAAGGGAGATCTATTTAAAGTCACTTTTAGAAAGTGTTGGCACTTTATTAAGTCATTATGACATCAGGAACAGTCCGGACCAGCATTATCCAACAGCCACATAGGCATATAAAATTGTCTAGTAGCCACATTAACACAAGTAAAACCAATATAGATGTATAAAATTACTATCATTTCAACTTGTAATAAATATAAAAATTCTTAATAAGATGTTTACATTCTCCCTTATACACATCTCCAAAATCTGGTGTGTATTTTACACTTACAGCACATCTTAATTTGAACAGCCACATTTCAAGTGCTCAGTAGCCACTATGGCTATTACATTGGACAGTGAAGTTCTAGAAGCTTCCTTGTTCTATTTTCAACCCTGCTCACAGCCAACCAAGGAAGAGAGAAAGTCCCCAGAGGTTTATCTCTGTCAAACCTTCTATTGCTGGTTAACTAAATCTCTAAGCAATGGCTGAGTCACCTGCAACTGAGGAAGGGAGTTTAAGAAATCTGTCTCCAAGCCAAGAACGTAGCTCCCTGTACAAGGAGGGGAGGTGGGGCCTTGACCTTGGGCTGGATGCCTTGAAGGAGGAAGGGTCTGCATGGAATCAGGTGTCCTTGCATGGGAGGGGAGATATCAACAAGGAGAGAGGAACGCAGAGAAGAGGATCTGGTCCCACTAGGCCATTATAAAGGAGAGTCCACAGGGCCTTCCTCACTTTGTCCTCACAACCCGTCCATGAGGCTATGTGATTCCCATTTCATAGAGGAACTGATGCACAGTGAGGTCTTATAGTTTGCCTGAAGTCATGCAACTAGTAATCAGCAGGTCAGGTGGACTTCACCACCTAGTGCTACACTTAGACCACTGGGCTACACTTAGGATGTCCTCACGCCATCTCCAAATACCCAGGAGGGCCACATGGACATTTGCATAAAATGTGTGTGAGTGTGTGGTGTTTACATCATAGAATGTATTATTGCCTGCATGACTGAATGGTCTATTTTCAGGCACATTTCAATCTAAAACAGTATCCCCGGTTCCCAATACAGTGCTCGCTGCTTCATCTCTCCCTCTCTGCTATTTCTTCTCACTCACCCACTGTTTCTCGTGGACTCCTGGGAGTGAATCTGTATGAGGGGGCGACGGAGAGCAAAGGAGGAGGAGGTGGGTGCCAGGAACCCAGCTGGCTGCCTGCAGAGGCGCTGGCGTGTCTGTAGCATCTGATTTGAGGTGGGAGAGGAGGGAAATAGCACAATTTGGTCCACCTTTCCCTCCTACAATAGCTGCTATTAGATTGTACCCTGATACTTGGAATCACCGTGTCCACGATCCACATTGCATTTGGTCATTTCTCAATATCCCCAGAGATGCTCGCCAGTCCCTGTGCAAATGGGGGCAGAAGGTGGTCATTCACAGACTTGGCCTGGGGGTGTCGCGAAGCCAAAGCAGAACGACTTGGGTGCTCTTTACAGCTTCAGACTCCACAGGATGAAGGCGACAGGCTTTAGCGCACGGTTCACCCCCGGGCTGATGGTGGTCTTGGCACGGCCGCCATCACGGCACGCTCTTCCCCTCCTGATTACGTGCTTATTAAACCCTCAGCACGGCGCCCAGCACGTAGTAGGTGTCTAACACCTTTGCACCATAACACTTTGAACCTGCTAGTGAAACCACTTTGCAAAAAGTAATAGCCGTCATTCGTATACATCTTTGCGCTATTTAATTGTCACAACATCTTTGTGAGGCAGGAAAGAAAAGTCTTACTGCATTTCCAGGAAACAAATCCATAAACCAACTGAGGTGCAGAGGGCTTAAGTCCATAGTCCAGGCTTCACGCAGTTTGCAAGTGGAAGGTCTGCCTCTTGAATTCAGGTTTTGGGTTCCAGACCCCAAAGTGTTTGCCTGGGGACAGGCAGAAAGCTGTGGGTTCCTCTCTGCCCCTCCCCCTCCATTGTCCTCTGCCCGCCCGAGATGGACAGAGCCACCTTTTAGAGAAACTGTACCGGAGCTACCCTTCTCTAAGGCAGCACCCGTGATGGAGGACCATCTTGGTGCCAGGTACTGTGCTATGTGCTAGGAAGTAAAGAGGAATGGGACAGGTGAGGATCTCACCAGCAGAGGTTCCCGGATGTTTCTGAGAGACAGGGAGCGCGTGCTCTTCAAAACAAGGCAAGAGGCAGCAACGACCAGAATAACGATGTCAACAAGAGCCCCGAATCAAGAAAACTCCTAATGTGGATAACAGAGACAACTGCAGAGAATGCTGAATTGACTTTTGAGCTCCCCGCCCCCCACTCCCACTGTCCCCTGCTTGGATGTCTTGTGGCTAGAAGAATCTTGGTGAAGACTAGCCATATCTTCAGCTACTTGATCCCCAAGAACAGCAGAGGAGATGTCCCCTTTGAGGGCCTCTTTGTCACCTGGACGGACCAAGGGAAGGGAGAGCTGCTGTGCCTCTCCTCTCCATTGACTGAGCGTCAGAACCTCTTTCTGGGCTGCCTGTATGTGTCACTGGTTTTATGCCATAATGTGTGTGAATCCATTTGTGCACTTAATGCTGAGACTTAGAGAATTCCATCCAAGACTGTGACTCAGGAAGTGAATGGAGAGCAATACCAAAGGGGCTCTTCCCCTGGTGGGGTGGAAGGGAACACCACCACCAGCAAGCACAGCCACAGGTGGGATGGGTTTTGCCCCTAAGCGAGGGACTGTCCCTTAGGCTACCACGAAGGCTCCTAACTTCCGGAAATGGGCAGTTCAGTTTTCTATAGGGAGGAAGCTGATGCACCTCTCCCCTCTGCCCCGCCCAGCTTCCCTACTACCTCTGATCCCACCCACCAGGAACTCTGACCAATGGCCGGCAGCTGCTCCCCCTGCAGGAAATCCAGTTCCACTGACCGCCTGAAGGCCGGCTGTCTGGCTGGACTGCTCAGCAGCAGCAGGGATGCTCCCAGCAGCTCCGTTGCTCGGCTTCTCCGAAGGCTTTGGTGTTGAACGGAGTGAGAGCTCCGACCTGAAAAGACAAGTGATGCTGACACTGGCTGATCACCAGGCGCTGCTGGGCATGAATTAATCCTCACCACAGGCTTTAAGAAAGCTTTAATGAGCTCTACTACACCGGCGGGGAAACTGAGGCTCAGAGGGATGACATGCCTTCCCCCAAAGTCACGGAGCCAGCAAGTGACTGGGCCCGAGTTTCGTCGCAGACCGGTCTGACTCCAAAGCTGAGGCCTTTCTCACTACATCGCCTGGCCTCCTGGTATTTTTGGCACCACCGAGAGAACGACTTAGTATTCTGGTGCACCAGCACCCTCCAAGGCAGGGGACAATTGTGGCTTGTTTGTACCCCTCCCCCTCTTGGGAAAATAACTCCACTCAGCCCCCAGGGTTCTCCATTCAGTGCAAGGCCTGGGCCCTTGTATTTTAATAAACTCTCCTGATTAAAATGCGAAATCCTGGTTCAGAACCACCGAACTAGGCACTGTCTGAGCCCACACTGTGTGCAGCATGGGGTCGCCGAGCGCTAACTGTCCAAGTGCTTTGTTTAATCGTCTCGAAAACTTGATCAGATAGAGAGGTTTCAGTAAGAAAACGGCAGGCCGGGGTCTCAAACTCGGGCAAGCCAGCATCACAGGCTGCAGGCTTAGCGGCTACTCCCCGGGACCTCCCCACGTGCTCTGTGACATTTTAGCGGGGGTCTTCCGGAGAAAATATTGTCCCTCCAGTGAAATGAACTGACTAAGGGGAAATAACTCACTAACCACAGGGTTGACGTTGATAAGGATATTTTGAGACAAACCAAGTTTTCGCTATTTCCCTCCTCTCCCACCTCAAATCAGATGCTACAGACACGCCAGCGCCTCTGCAGGCAGCCAGCTGGGTTCCTGGCACCCACCTCCTCCTCCTTTGCTCTCCGTCGCCCCCTCATACAGATTCACTCCCAGGAGTCCACGAGAAACAGTGGGTGAGTGAGAAGAAATAGCACAGAGGGAGAGATGAAGCAGCGAGCACTGTATTGGGAAGCGGGGATACTGTTTTAGATTGAAATGTGCCTGAAAATAGACCATTCAGTCATGCAGGCAATAATAAACAGTGTCAGCTAAGGCCTTTGTGAACCGATGGTCCAGGCACTGTTTCTAGTGATTTGCAAATATAACTCATTCAAGCTTCATGAGAACTCCATGAGGTGAGGTGTATTACTATCCTCATTTTCCCTATGAGGACACTGAGGCACAGAAGGGTTAAGAAACTGGCCCCAGATCGCTCAGATTTGAGCGGTGACGTCATGATTTGAACCCAAGTCGTCTTGCACCCGAGAAAACTGGGCAAGCTGCTGACCTTGGGAGGTCAATTTTACGGGAGATGAAAGTGTTCTGTTATTTCCAAAGTAGCCTAGGGTAAAACATAACACTGGGATTTGAGCAAATTCAGTCTTAACGGTTAATGCACGGCAAGCACTGTACTAGATACTGCTGAACAAAATTCTGCCCCTGCCCTCAGGGCTATGTCTGGTCCCATTTCCTCCAGGAAGACAGAACTGGATTGAATTGGGCTTAAGCTGCTTATCAGCTGTATTCACTTAAATGCATTTCTTCATCTGTAAAAGGAGATCCCTATCTCATGGACTGTGGTGAAGACTAAGTACACTAACCTATGGAAATCAGTTAGGATGATTTCTGATGCAAGTTACAGAACCCCCAATTTAATATGGCTTGAGCCAGGCATGCCCAACCTGCGGCCCAGGACAGCTTTGAATGCTGCCCAACACAATTCTTAAGACAGTATGAGATTTGTGTGTGTATAATCTTTTCTTAGCTCGTCAGCCATTGTCAGTGTGAGTGAATTTTATGTGTGGCCCACGACAGTTCTTCCAACGTGGCCCAGGGAAGCCACAAGATTGGACACAACTGGTTTAAGCAATAAGAAAATGATCGTATCACCCACTAAGAAGTCATGTCACCCCCTCAGTCCAGAGTTGGCCCAAGGAAGAACATCAGAACTCTTGATCTGCCCTCTGTGTGTTGACATGCGTCCTGTGGCTGCTAACAAGATAGCTGCAGCAATTTTAGGGATCTCATCTGGGCACAACACCCAGAGAAAGAAGCCATCTCTTTTTGCGGCTCTTTCCCAGAACCTTCCACCCACCCCGCCCCGCAGAACGACTTCCCTTCATGCCTTGTTGGCTAGAATTTCCTAAGCCAGTCATTATAAGGAAAATGGAAATAGCATGATTGTGTAGACTCATTAATACTTACTTTTGGAAGTGGGGGGTAGGCTAACCTTCACCTTCCTCTGAGCCTCAAAAGGAAAGAACAGATGAACAAAATTGGGGTTCTGTTACCAAGGAAGAAAGGGATATATGAAAGTTGAGTAGGCCACCAACAAATGCCCAGGGCAATGACAACCATCTAGCAGGTGTGTGTCCCAGAAATGTGAGTCACCAGTTCTCTCAGTTACCCCCAACCCAATCCGTACAAACTGGTTTGAGACCAACATCTTAATGCAATTCTTCATTTAGAAATCAAGTCGTTTGATAGGCGCCAATACAAGTTTTTTCAAAAGCTCGATATCGACAGCCTCCGGAAGTGCTGCCGGCTCCTCACCCTGAGCCCCGGGATGCACAGCTGCTGAGCGGCTGCTCTGGGGCTGACGGGTGGCTCCTGCTCTCCTCCGTGCTGGTGGATCCTCCACACCCCCACACAGCTTTCATGCCACAAGCAGCACGGAAAGACTCCTCTGGGATACGGATCCCTGCCACACACACACACACACACACACACACACCCC